>JAOPHQ010001418.1:230000-242500 GCA_030340625.1 Merluccius polli | reverse complement strand
ACTCAATTAACCTTGAATCAGGTTGAAGAACAAACTTTAAATCAAAACACCTTCACTCAGTTTTGTTTGCTGCATTTGATAATTAAATCAATCTAAACAAACCCTCTAATCTTCCCTTAGTCTCTGTCTATCCCATGGTCTTCTGTCATTGTGTGCTCAGAACATACGCTCAGAATAATAGAGGGCTAGACTTAGTGGGTATTTGGCAGTCACACAGGAAAATTACCCCCCCCCCCCCCCCCCCCCCCCCCCCCCCCCACACACACACACACACACACACACACACACACACACACACACACACACACACACACACACACACACACACACACACACACACACACACAGTGTTTGACATGGAGTTCCAAACATCCTCTATGATCATCTGTCCTGACTGCAAAGTGTTACATAGATTCCACCTGGAAAAGAAGCAATGGTATTAACACTGTTGTTTTTGTTACGTGTACATGAAGATATTAATGATGTCCCTCTTTAATCCCTAAGTAATATGTTCCATTTCCTGTGTACTTCCAGCTGGTAAATCACGTTTCTAACACTGCCAAGTAGGGTTGTAAATTCAGGTAAGACACGGTCATGCGTGCCAATATCATCAGACTGTGATTGTGACTATTTGGCATACACTGCAGTTAGAAGAGTGGTAAAACCACAGCAAGCACAGGGTAGAACAGGTTTGTGGCAAAAAAAGGTACAACCTGATGTTAGGTTAGTACAATGGTGTTCCACCCATAACAGCCCCACCAGATCCAACGGTTGGATGAAACATCGAAGGCCTTCAACAGTCTGGGAAGCCTTTTGCTGAAAATATGGTGCTGTCTATCCCCAACTTTCAGGCCCCATTCAAGATATGCCAGACTTGAAAGACTTGAGTCTGGCCTGGGTACAGTACTGTCCCGAGGCCATGAGGTGTTCAACATGGAATCATCTATATAATTCATACAATTAAATACTTAAAACCTATGGCATCCCCACTTGTTGTCACATTAACTGTGATTCAAATATGTATTTTAATATATGTATGACGTTTTCTAATGTAATGTATTTTGCTAAACCTTATTTCAGATCATAAAAATATAAAATATTGCCTACATATTACCATGTGTTTTTGGTGGCCATGTGACAGGCCACCAAAAATGGGGATGTCTGGCCACCCTATTTAAGACTCTAAACTCTCTAAAATGTGGTATGAACATTTTTCACAGCACCATTTGTTGAAATCTGTTACCATTACGTTCAATACGTGTGCAAAAATGCAACAAAGTGCACTTCTATTGCTCTCAAAATGGTCTATATTAGGCATGATGTCCTACATTAGTTCTGGTTTTATAATATTGTATGATTCCTGTTGGAGCTTGACTCCAACAGGAACTATCTTGAACTATCAAACACTTATATGTGTTTATGTTTGAAAAGCAGTCTTTCCAACAAGTATGAAGAAAACACTCTACATGTGCTTCTGAGCTGTGTAGAGACGGGCTGGTTTGTGTGCTTGAGTGTATGTGTGCTAGTGTGTGATAGAGAAAGGCAAAAAAGATGAATATGTCTGTCAGGAATAAAGCATCTTTATGAAATACCGGTAATCTAGCCAGAGTGGCTAGAGGGATATATAGTTAATTGCTGTACAATTGATTTCAGTGAGTAGAAGTTGTTTTCCAGGGTGAGGGATAAAAAACAAATAAACATAGATAAGAGGTTGATATGTATGTTACATAAACCACAGCAAGTGCCTTCTTTGAAAACTTAAAATTATAGACACCACAGGAAAGAAAAATAAAACAGAAACTATTAGAAAACTAATTCACCTATAGAATGGTATAATGTTTAGAGCAGATCCAGACAGGGAAATGCAACTGACTTCAGAACCACCATTTGAGATGTGAATTAGACAGTTGCAGAATATTGTCTAGATTTGACTTTAAAACACTAAACACTACAGATGACATTCAAACTGATTCAGCCCAATTATAATCGTATTAGATTGATGTCACTGTACTTCGGTAGGATATTTTAGAATAAATGACACTGACTTTCTGTCAGCGATGGAAAACTTGTATTAACTCAACATTCCATAGTTAAAGTCATTGTACCAACACTGTACTCATTGTGCTCTGTCGACCACCCACTCCATGGCCAAGCACTTGAAGAATACTCTGACTTTTGAGGAAATTATTTTCCACTTATCCATTGTCCAGACCAAAAGGGCCTTACCATCAGCCCAGTGCTCGCCGAAGTTCTCGATTAGCATTCGACCAAGTTACCCAGGGGCTCCGCTGAAAATGCTGTTGTGTCGCCGTCATAGTCATGTCACTCATCATTATGTGTGTAAAGTTCACTGGTAGGTCTGAACCCAAAAACACGACAAGGAGACAGAGAATTGAAAGTTCAGTTTACTTTTTAAACAGACAAGGTAAAAAACGGGAGATCAAGCAAACAAATCTGACAAGAGGCAGGCAGAGAATCCAAGGTCCAGAAAAAAGGGCCGGCAGGGTCGAAACAGGCGGGTCAAGAAAAGCCAGGAATGTAAACTGCAGGAAAGTTTGGCTTAAATCACAAAGCAATCTTGCAGAGAACAATGGGAAGTGGACAGGTATTTATACCGAGGGACTCATGCTGGAGTGAGCTGCAGGTGAGGAGATGGGCGGGGGAAATCAGGTGAAGTGAATTAGGTGATTGCATAGCAAGGGGGAGTGGCCGGATCTGAAATGACAGGAGAGTAAGTGACATGTAAAGTAAATTACACTGATTAGGTCCAGTCAGCGAAGGAAGAGTACAACTCACAATTCCAGCTTTTTCAAAATGAAGATATTTTAGTGATTGCCTTTGTCTCTTTATGCACAGTGAATCCAAAAACCAAAAAACTACATCTTGATTGTTTTAGAGCTAGATTTTTTTTTTTTTTTCATACTTCAGACTCACTTCACTGACTGGAGCTAATCGGTGGCATCTGCTTCCATTGATTTCAACTAACTCGGTCAAATGCTAATCAAGATCTTCGGAGAGCACTGGGCTGGAAAACAATATGGTACAGTCCTTCTCGTCTGACCATGGATAAGTGGAAAATAACCTTATTTCCCGAAAGGTCTTGAATATTCCTTTAACTGAGAAGGTAAGTAAAAATGTAAGTATATGGATAGACAAATAGATAGCTATAGGCCTACAATCTTTCTGTTCCTGCAGGATATTTTCATCATCCTCATTCTCCCCTGCTGGCCACCCCCACCACAGTCCCCATTGTTTACATTCTCTTCCAACCCCAGGAAGCAATTTTTAAAGCAGTGCCACTGATAGAGAAAAGAAGTGTGTGCGAGTGCATGCGCGCGCATGCACTCGCGCGTGCATGCTTCCTTGTTTGATGCTGTCATCGCGCATGCATGCGTGTGTGTGCGCTTGTGTGTGTGTTAGCATGTATAGTTAGACTATTCTGGCAGGTGGTTAGTTCATCATAAGCAGTGTTGATAAAATGGAACATTTTTCTCACTTCTCTGTCAGTCTCACTGATCCTTCAGAGAATGTTGGATTGGATAGAATGAGAAAAAACATTTTCTCATTCTATTTCTCTTTTCATTATAGTTGCTACTATGCTGGGAATGCCTTCATAAAGGTTGTTTGAAGCAATGCTAGGCCAGGGAGAGGCTTTAGGGGAGAGGCTGGGAAAAGCTTTATTACTGGATTGCAAAGCCTCAGAAACACATGACAGGACAGCATTGTTTGTAGTTATGGGACAGTTCTAGGCAAAACTATCTATCTATCTATATGTATATGTATAAAATAAAATACAGAAGGAACAGGAACATTAGAACAGTAGTGAAAGGCAAGAATAGCTATGGATAAAGAACAATTTAATACAACTGAGATGAAAGATTTCTTTGTCCTAAACACATGCGTGGCCACAGACATTGTTTATAATACTGGTTTCAGCAGCAGTCTTTTCAATAAACAACCTGACATGATGTGATTTATAACCACAGTTCACCCTAGTAAGTTCTTCGCACTGATCTTCTCTCTTTTTTCTGTCTCTTCCTCTTTGTAAGTCTTTCATAGGCGAGATGCTTGGAAGGTTTATAAACACATTTCTGAACTTTTTTTCGCCTTTTAAAACCATTGAGGCTCGCGTCCAGATTTTGTCCCACAACCCACATGCATTTTTTTTTTACAAAAATATGCACAATTTATAGTTACCCAAAACATTTTAACATCCTGCAACAATCCTTATAATCATCTGGCTATATCCTGTTGTAAACTAACTTAAATATACAGAATCGTAACAATTGGGATTTGGAATACATAACTGCATATATTCAGACACCATGGCAAAAATTGCCAAATATTGCCAAAGAAGACTATTACTCAAACTCATTCAAACTCATGTTTGTCAATGTAGCATTTATTAATAATTAACTAATCTGCCAGGCACCAAAACATAATAAATAATTCAAATAATTGTTATTTCGTGAATTTGTTCTTTCATTCATTGATATCTTTCATTCTTTTGGTCTGTGTTTCTTAGTTTCTTAGTTTTTTCATTTATTCTTTCTTTCTTTCTTTCTTTCTTTCTTTCTTTCTTTCTTTCTTTCTTTCTTTCTTTCTTTCCATCTCTGTCACTCTCCGTTGGTGGTCCATGGAGTCATCTTTTCTGTTTGATGTCCGAGTCATCATGAAAATCATATTTTGCTAATGACTGGACATACACAGGCATTGTATCCTGCTGTATAGAACTACTGTATGTGCTGTGTGTGTGTTCTACAGTCTCCTTGTAAAGCCAATCTAATTACTAATCTGACCTCGGGGCATATCATTGCACCAGCACTGCTAATGACCCCATAGGCCTCTCTCTTTGTCCAAGTGTGTGTATGTGTGTGGTTTCATCATTGAAGCTACCATACTCTCAATCATTATAATGATCAGAGTCTGGGTTAAAAAGGTTACTTGAAACCATTGGCCACTGGCTTTGTGGAATACGAGAGTAAGATGTTGAATTAGTCAACGGTGGATCTAAAGATACGAATGACAAGAACAGGTCCCCTGTACATGTTGAACCTGTTAATGAAAAGAGACCACAATCGACATAACCACATAAACAAATGTTTGTGTTTTTGCATCAATTTTTCTTCAGACTCTTCAAAAAGTATACCACTACAAAACAATACAAACAATGGACAATTGTTTGTACATCTACATATGTTCTAAAACTTGCACAACTAATTTGCATCCATACAAATGTGTTTTGGAATATTTTTAATCATATCATCATGACATTTTGAATGTTTTTTGCAACATTCAGGATTGGTGTTATTACATTGTTTTGAGATTTTGAATGGGATTTTGCAAAGGATAACTGTGTCTTATAGTGTGGTTACATTTCAGCAGCAAGACAATGGTGATGGACAATGGACAAAAGTCACACTAATCATAAAGTTTTTCCTGTTAAACTATTGAGTGAGAAGGATCATTTTGCAAAAGAGATGTTGTAGCAAAGCAGAGATGTATTTACTAGCATATAACACAAGGTTAACTCTATTTGACCCTATGATTCCCTCAACGGCAGTTTGACAACTCAATGAGCAACTATCTTTAGACGTCTGCTACAACGTCCTGTCTCCAGCCCTCAGGCCTGTTGTTGCTTCCCTCATTAGCCGTTAAAGAGACGCTGCTCACACAACATGGGAGACACACTAAAGCCTTGTGTGCTGTATGTCAGTAGCAGTGTCCAAGTCCATTACATGTCACTAAGAAGTCTTTAGTCTGAGGATTTTTTCAAATTGACATTTTACCATTACACGTCCAGACTGAGATCTAACATTGTGAGATCTAACATTGGCTCTGATTTCATGAGAGAAATATATGGAATCTACAACTGTTTTTCAATCTAGATTGTATCTACATTCAAAACATCTGTTTAGACGAAAGGCACAATACGCACACAACTGTCTCAGCATCTATATATGTAAGAACAGTTTACAGGTTTCAGGTTTGTACCACATCAATGGTTTGCACAATCTTGAGAATGGCTGGAGACGTCAACATGTTTAACATACCTTGTATAATTGAGCTTTGCGTTGGTTCAGGCAGCCACTGGAGTGATGTACACGCCGCTGATATTATAATCAACATCAGGCTAACTCAACTATTAATGATGTTGAGCATCACTATGTGTCGAGGGTCTCGGTTTGGCACTGCAGTTGGACTATTGCAATGCTTTACTGGGTCAGCTACCAGTGTGCATGGCTAAACCACTGCACAGGATGCACAACAAGCATCAGCCTACCTCCTGATGTTTAAGCAACCTAAGCATGCACATCCCACTCCACTGGCCCTCTAGCTGCCATCTAGTTCAAATTGTTGATGTCAGCCTTCAGGGGAGTCACTGGATCAGCACCGACCCACATTTAACTTCTTATCTGCCCCTACTTCCCGATCCACTATCTAATAAGTCTGGCACGGCCTCCACTTCATAATTCACAATCCAAACTATTGTCATGTGTGGTACCTGGATGGTGGAACAAGCTAGCTCCCTACGGTAGGTATTATAGATAGCTAGCTCCCTACAGTAGATAGGTAGGTAGGTAGGTAGGTAGGTAGGTATAGATAGCTAGCTCCCTACAGTAGATAGGTAGGTAGGTAGGTAGGTAGGTAGGTAGGTAGGTATAGATAGCTAGCTCCCTACAGTAGATAGGTAGGTAGGTAGGTATAGATAGCTAGCTCCCTACAGTAGATTGGTAGGTATAGATAGCTAGCTCCCTACAGTAGATAGGTAGGTAGGTAGGTAGGTAGGTATAGATAGCTAGCTCCCTACAGTAGATAGGTAGGTAGGTAGGTATAGATAGCTAGCTCCCTACAGTAGATTGGTAGGTATAGATAGCTAGCTCCCTACTGTAGATAGGTAGGTAGGTAGGTATAGATAGCTAGCTCCCTACAGTAGATAGGTAGGTAGGTAGGTATAGATAGCTAGCTCCCTACAGTAGATTGGTAGGTATAGATAGCTAGCTCCCTACTGTAGATAGGTAGGTAGGTAGGTATAGATAGCTAGCTCCCTACAGTAGATTGGTAGGTATAGATAGCTAGCTCCCTACGGTCTGCACCTCCCTTTCTCCACAAAACATCTAAAGACCCATTTGTACCAGAAACATCCCATCAACTTGTAATTTATAGAGTTAGCTATGTATATGTTCTTGATCTTGTGATTGATATCTTAACTTATTGCTATCCTGCACAAAGTTGTTTTTTAGAAACTTGGTTGTGCACAATTGTTCTACAAAGATGTTTTGTAATTGCTCCACTACTGACTCTATGCTATGGGTGATCTCTTGTGTCATTTTGTATTTCTATTCCAAATCTCTCCTGACATTGGATTTTTGAAGTATGTCTCAGTGTGTTTGATGATTAAAGCTCAATACACATTGATTAATAAATACAGTGAATAAGATAAATGCAGTGATAAATTTTAAATCTGTAATTATGGGTTGAATAACAAGAATAGGTACTAGGATGCACAGTAAAAAGAATAGATCAAAACCATACAACACAGATATAAACAAAAATGGAGGCAGAGAAGGTGTTTTCATGCTCACGGAGGTCCTCAAGGAGGTCCTTTTACTCTTTTTGTGAGGTGTGTGTGTGTGTGTGTGTCTACGCTTCCAAACCAGGGTCAAGGTCTCACCCAGAGAGTGAAAATAGATCTTGAAAAGCTTGGTAATGGCTTAAAGCTGTTCACACACACACACACACACACACACACACACACACACACACACACACACACACACACACACACACACACACACACACACACACACACACACACACACACCCGCACTCACACAGAGGTAGTGTTATTAGTGTAGTCGGCAACCAGTTTGTAAGTAACCCACAGGTCCACCTCTAAATTTCATTGGACAACTGAATGTTTGGATGGCTATTTAGGGCAGAGAAATTGGTTGTTTTAATGTCACATCGTATTAGTGAACGATAAGCTGGTTATCTGTAAGAACAATCACTTCTTAGATTTTAGGAACTAGCACATCCTGATGAAGCCGCTGGCTGCGGTGCATGTAATTGTGATGTCATTTTCAATTACATTTTGTATCCCACCACTTCTTCTGTTCCACTGGTTCATCTTGATAATATGCTGTTCCATGAGTCAACGTGTAGAAAAAGACAAAACATTTACCGGAAATGATTCATTAATTAAATTATCCATCAATCATACCACAAAGTTATTGAAAACATATATGTTTGTAATTTTGTTATTTCATACATACATTATCATCAGTAGTCCGTGCAGTACAATAACTGCAATGGAAATGAGGGAAGTCTTGTTTATTTCCATCTGAAAAAGTCTCCATATGTATATTAGATATTATATTAGATAATTTCTGGACTTCTTTTTGAAATGCTATTTAGGTTTAATTTCACTGAATTCTTCTCGGTAAAGATCACTGAAGGACACCTCTGCTCTGCATGAGTCAAGAGCAGTGGAAGTGACAGCTAAGCTCAGATATGGTGCAGCATTGGGTGTCGCTTCAGAGATGGACAAATTGGGTTTTCATATTGACTGTGTCCACATACACATGAATGCATACATGCTACTGCATGTTATCATGTGTAAGGTTTGGCTTGTATGGAGTTTCAAATGAGTAGGCAAAGGCAGAACTTAAAACCCTTTGTTGTGTTTTTACTAATTTGCATGGTGAAAACTTCCACATCAGCCCATCACCATCAACCAACTTGCACAAGCACTAACACATGACATGAAAGGGGTGCCCTCCATTACACCATGAAAGAAGAAACAAAGTTGTACAAATGAGAGGTTCTTTTTTACAGTGTCTCAAGATACTGAGTGGAGGAGACAGTTGACCAATGTCAGGCCACCAAGCTTTTATACTGTCTGGAGAAATAACCACACACACACACACACACACACACACACACACACACACACACACACACACACACACACACACACACACACACACACACACACACACACACACACACACACACACACACAGGGTCTTATCAGCTTACCAAGGTTTATTAGTGCATAGAAATGATGCATAGGTTGTATTTTCAAGTTAAAGTTAACCATATTTAGTCCCACCACAAATTCTCTCTTTAGCTAAATTAGTTTTTTGCAAACAAAGCTTTGAAAGGGGGCTGTATCGGTCCCTGTATAAATGACCATCTAATCTTTTAAATGGAGTTGGCTGTTGTTTCCTCCCTGGTAATGGATTATCAGCCATGTCATGTTCACAGAATACCAGCTTAAGATGTCATGTGACTGATTCACTGGTCAGGTTTGTTTCCAGTAGGGCCTCTCTCTGTAACGCATTCCCCGCCCCCACCAACATGATTGGTCGAAACATACAGGAATCGAAAGAAAGTGAAATGCCCCGTTTCCACACATTTCAGTTCCTGTCCCATTAGACTTTTGATTTACTATTCAAAAGTCGAATATGTAAGACTTTTCATCACGATTCACATAATCACCACCCACTCATCTTAGTGTGTAGTTCAGAACCACAAATGATAAAGCAGGATACCTTTTTTTAAGCATTATGTGAAGTTGTATAATGTCTTTACAAAGCAGCATTATTTGGCCTTTTTGAGAATTAGGAAGTATGCAATAATATAACAATAAATCTACAACCTACAATAACAATATAGTCAACCCTTTCATGTTGCATGGTTGCTATAGAGCCTCTAATTCCCCTTGAATTGAACAAAATAGAAGGCTTATTTGGTGTCTACAATTGCTTTACTGTTTATTCTTTTTTATTGATTAACAAAATATACTAATTTTGTGCCTATAGCGAATGTGCAGGTGATCATGTGACACGTATGTTCTGACTGTCGGGACAGCAGCAACAAGTTTAATAAACAGGCAATTTCGTAATAAAAACAAACTGGGGTGTCCTTTTATAATTTCCCTAAAGACCTGGTAGAACAGTTGAATTGGTGACTGTGGATAATTGGGTAACTGGCTCTACAATCAGGATTTGCAGTGAAAAATGTTTAAAGTAGGTTCAGTATCATGTGTTATATTAGCGTAGCCTATCAGCCTAACAGTCAAATCAGATATCATCAGAAAAAAACTACCATAAAAAAATATAATTTAATAACAATGAGACTTCCTACTCAGGGTTCTAGGTAGCATGCATGCAGCCAAGGCTCAATAACACTGTTGTCAATCTAGTTTAACTTTGGTTTAGATTACCCATGTCAGGCAAATCAGTAGCCTAGCAATTTTTCACTTCATTTAATTTTTTCAATATTGAAGACTGCAAATTGGAGTTTAGGTGATGAAGTTTCACCATCTCTTTTCATCATTTTTTTTGCAACTGTACATACTATGACAGGGGTTTGTTTACAGTATTTAGGTCCAGTGGGGAGATGAAATCTTCAGAAGCATGTGACTGCACGACCTCTATTCACATTCATTGTTTACCTCTTTGCTGCTGCTGCTGCTGCTGCTGACATGCGGGGCAACCTTCTATCACAGATGCTGTTTCTATGTTTTAGATTTGTATTTATAAATTGTTATTGTTTAATAAGATAAGATATAATAGGACTTTGCTATATGGGAAATGTGGTTGCCACAGCAACAGGTCAGCAGTAGAATAAAAAAGAGATACAAATTAAAAACGCACACAATAAAACAAAGCAAAAAAGGAACAGAAAATGAATATATACAGTACACAATATGTGTAGTAGAATGCAGATGCAAAAATAAATATAAACATTATCTACAGTAGAAAAAATCACACTTTTTCCCAGAACTGGGCCATAGGACAAACTTGCTTCATGTACAGTATCTCATGTTCCTGCACTTGCTAAGGCTATGGGGTTAGGTTAAAACAAGTCATGAAATAAGTCTGCTTTGCTGTTCCATGAATGATATTAAGATATTCTTAAGAAGATAATGCTGTTACTCACAATGCAATGTGTTATTCCTGAGAGAATGGAGTGATATGTTAGGCCCACATGTCAGCTCTCAGACTGTCCAACAAAGCAGAAACCACATGGGTTGATTAAAAAATGTTAATGTTTTTAGAAGTTGTGTTCTAATGTATTTTAACTTGTAGGAAAAATACCAATAGAATATTCTTATAGGAAAAATGAGCAATACAATTTCAAACTGATGTCTATAGCATTATTAAAAAACACTGACCAGTACAACAAAATAAAACAAACTACTACATATGGTCCACACAGATGACGCAGAAAAAAAAAGTACTTCTGCCACATGCTCCTCTCTTGCCTTCCCACTTTGTTCCTTACTCTCTCCATTTCCTGCACTATTACTTAGGTAGTTTCAGTGTTTCCGTTCTTGGGAAAAGCACAGAGTGATTCAAAAGTATATTTTATGGCCACATTCCAGCCCGTATATCTGCCACACAACTCATCAACTACACCACGTGTGTGTGTGTAGGTGTGTGTGTAGGTGTGTGTGTGTGTGCCTGCCTGTGTGTGTGTGTGCATGCCTGTGTGTATGTGAGTGTGCGTGTGTGTATGTGTGTGTGCCTGACTGTGTGTATGTGTGTGTTTGTGTGTGTGTGTGTGTGTGTGTGCCTGACTGTGTATATGTGTGTTTGTGCGTGTGTGTGTGTGTGTGTGTGTGTGTGTGTGCATGTGTGCGTGCATGCCTGTGTGTGGCTGTGTGCGTGCGTGTGTGCGGGTGTGTGCGTGCGTGTGTCTCCATGTGATGCTGGAAAGGACTTTTACACAGCAGGAGACAAGTAAAAAAGGCCATTGCTTTCATCTGGAAGGGTGTTTCTTTATGGTCTAATCTGTATATGTCTGCACAAGCATTGTGTGCATGTGTGTGACTAGATGAGTGTATTTGTGTTGTTACATCACTTGTATGCATACTGTGTTTGTTATCGGTTATGGTGAGTGGAAGGATGCATAGGTTTGCTATTGATTGAGTGTGTGTGTGTGTGTGTGTGTGTGTGTGTGTGTGTGTGTGTGTGTGTGTGAAAAGTGAGTGTTTATATTCCTAAACAGAGCTGTGCATGTGTTCATGTTACAGATAGGGCAGTGTATCGGCTGCTTTAGTAGCAGGAAGTCTTTTTCATGTGGGAGTCTGACAGAGTCTGGATACTAAGTCCAGATGGAGATTTACACATGCACGCACGCGAACACACACACACACACACACAAAGTGAGAGAAATATATTTTGTGGAACAAAACAGGTTGAACAGTTGGTGAATTCCAAGGGAACACATGCTGATCACTTGATCTCTTGTTCTATATATAATATATAATTTATTTTTGTTTACAAGGTTTTACTAATGCATCCTAGCGTTAAATGTGTTCTATAATTAATAAGTAAGCCTAACTGAAAAGCCTGATTAAATTGTATCTTTTCACTTACTATAAAATATGAAATTACACAAGTTATAATCTAGGGTTAAAGACAACATAAAATGTTGTTATTTGCTAATTCTAAATCCAGGTCTTATCACAGTTCTTGTGTCCATGT
>JAOPHQ010001418.1:0-225000 GCA_030340625.1 Merluccius polli | reverse complement strand
GTTACTTCTTAACCATGTATCTCCACCTTTCTCTCTGCCTCACTCTCTCCACTCTCTCTCTCCCCCCCCCCCCCCCCCCCCCCCCCCCCACACACCACACACACACACACACACACACACACACACACACACACACACACACACACACACACACACACACAGGTTTTCTCCATATTAAGTCTTATGATGTGTAAATATGACAGTTGTTTAGCTCTATCATGTTCATAACTCAATACAATATTTATACAACCATTCATGATTTATCAACTATCTTTGGAAACACCATTTCAGGAAAACAATTGAATAGTTTAGGCTCTGTCCTTTGCTGTTGTCATAGTGCATAGTTGGCATAGTTTCATGGCTTCAAATCCCATCCATCCAACCAACAATTATATTAATTGATTTTCAGCCAATTTTAAATATGATACCAAAAGAAAAGATACAATTAGATAATAAGAAACACAACTCATTTCAAGATGCTTGAGTCAAGTAAATCAGAAAAAAACTGTGATACTTAAATTGGATGTCCATGAGGCATGTGTAACGAAAAAGGCAAGTCACTGTTAGATTGGATTACAGAAATAAAATATATATAATTTAAGTATTTTGAGTAAGGAGGTTTTATTTTGTGAGTACATACATAGTAGATAATGCTTTGAATGCTTAGGGGCCTAAATCTTAGTTTGTAGATGAACGTTTTAGTGTACTCTAGATAACCAGTAGTACACATGTTGGGTCACTTGGTGTAGTGCATGCAGTTACACTAATAATAATACACTACTGTTTAAGCTGCCAACTTATGTGTTTATTTTAAGGCCATGAAAAGTATCCTTTTTAGAAAAGGCCTACTTTACTTTGCATCATAAGGCACCATATTCTGTTTATTAGAGGAAGACATTTTGAATAGAGATGGGAGGCTGGTTTTTCCAACCTTTTTCTCGCCTTCTGTCCCATTTTCCCTCAGGGTGACTCTGTGGCATTGGGGTCTCATACCCATAAATCTGTTGTAATGAACACACACACACACACACACACACACATGAAAAGGGGGAGGGGGTGGCTGATGGGGTCCATCCATTAAATCTTGACCAAATTCAGTTAACCTTTTATTTCTTGGGCCAGAACACAGTGCGGGGGCCAGGGGGCAAACAGGACACAACAAAAACACACATGCATACGCAGACATATTCATTTGCAGGCCTGTGGTAGAGGTTAAGTGAATTAACATAGAGGCAGAAACCAGTCTGGACAGCGTCAACTAGGGCATCTGGTCCACTATCCCCCTAGTAGTCTCTGTCCTTCCCCTTCCTCTCTCTCTGCCTTCCACCTTCCCCTCTCTCTCTCTCTCTCTCTCTCTCTCTCTCTCTCTCTCTCTCTCTCTCTCTCTCTCTCTCTCTCTCTCTCTCTCTCTTTCGTTTGTTCACCTTTGGTCTAAATGGGCATATTATGGGGATTACTGGCAGTTTTAGTGGATACTGTAACTTGAAGATAAGAATGAGAATATGTCTCTTGTTAAAGAACATAATTTTTTCCTGTAAACCTAGGCTTATTTTTGGCATTGTTCCTTAAATAATAACATATGATGTGTTTATTTGTGTAAAATTGAGACATGTGAGGCCTACATGTCTTCAAAATCTGATTAACCAATGTAACCTGATTAAAGAAAAAACTATAAGTTCATGATTCAGCTATCAGAGTCCTGCCAATGTAGTTCTGCACACATATAGATGAGTCATTTGGATGATCTGATCTCTCTAGTGATAGTCAGTCTCTCTTCCTTCAATAGACTACAATCTATCTGACCTTAAGCCCCTGCTGTGTGTTCAACAGCTGTGGAATCTGAAGGCTCATTGCACCTGCTATACGAACTGAGGTTCCTACATCACACACAGCAACCTGGGTCACAACTCACACTTAATGCATCACAGCAGTTATATATATATATGTGTATATATATATATATATATATATATATATATATATATATATATATATATATATATATATATATATATATATATATATATACACAGAAAGTTGTTGAGATGTTATAAAGGCAACTGTTGCCCTAAGAGGGCAGCAGAGAGTGGAGGGAAAGCCGGGAGCAAAAACTGAGAGGAGAGCAGAAAATAGAGGGAAAAAGTAAAGGAGAGAAAGAAAGATTAAAACCAAAGGTTCAGAGTCAGGGTTCAGAGTCTCTCATCTAATTATCCGCCCTGTCTCCAGCTAACTATTTCCTGTCTCACACACATGCACACCCACACACACACACACACACACACACACACACACACACACACACACACACACACACACACACACACACACACACACACACACACACACCTATCACAGGGGTTATTAAAGTCAGTGGTCGCTGTTAGATGTATTTATTTCAACCCATAGAAGAGCTTCCTCAGGCCGCTTTTTTATAGCCATACATAATTTAGAAAACAAACACATGCTCACACAAAGAAAGACAAACGGCTTCAAAATGTTTTGTATTATTATTATTTGTATTGAAATGGTCCTAACAACCACATTGCTAGTCGTTGCTCTCATTGTCCCAATGTCTTGACTTTTCTCTGACAAACAGAAAACGGAGAGAAAATGTCTATTTCCTGATTAAATGAGAGGCCTATTCTCAGCAGCACAATAGGACCTTTTCTTTTTGTACCAGCTATGTTCACACTGACGTGCATTGCCATGCACATACATACTTAAATGCATGTGTTTACAGGTAGGGAAACACACATATACAAGTGTATGCAAGTAGATTCATTCTTGAGAGAGAGAGAGAGAGAGAGAGAGAGAGAGAGAGAGAGAGAGAGAGAGAGAGAGGGGGGGGGGAGGGTACTTTGTTATTTTTCCTTTGTTTAATATTTAAACTGCTTTGGCAAAGTCATTTATTTCCCATGCCAATAAAGCTCTTTTGAATTGAATTGATAGAGAGAGAGAGAGAGAGAGAGAGAGAGAGAGAGAGAGAGAGAGAGAGAGAGAGAGAGAGAGAGAGAGAGAGAGAGAGAGAGAGAGAGAGAGAGAGAAGACAGCAGAAACAGCAACATAAATGGATTGGAATATGAATTGGTCTTGTTTATATTAATAATAGACCAGTTGAAAACAGCAGACTTCAACCTCTGAGTAAGCCACTCATGGATATGGGGCTCGAACCCTTCTCATCTATTGTATTAATCCATCTAGTGTAACTAGTAAGTAGATTGCTGTTATCACGAAAGCCGCACAGTAGCAAGGCACTAGGTGTTATTGAGCCCTAACCAGATGAGTTCATGTTGCAGAACATGGGTGTGCTCAAATTAAATTAGGATTAAAGTCAACGTTTTGTTTTCTTTTTTATTGTCAAATAAGCAGTGTAAATGTTCTGTGTGCCCTGGCCAATACAATTCTTGAAAAGGCTGAAGTCAACTACATCACATCAATTCAGATGACATAAAATATACATGCAGCATATGGCATACAATTCAGCCATGTTGTATGTATCCATTTATTCATATTTAACAAAGTTAGGAAATGAGGAAGCCTAATATTCATTGGTATATCAGATCGGTATCCACACTTAAAGTGATGGACAACAGGATCTTACAATGTAAAATAACCCTATCATATCACAGAGGGATGTATCCACTACACACCTACTGAATATCTTGTCAAGAAAATGTAAAAAAAAAAGGAGTTTTGTGGGATTGAAGGGGATTGTAGGGGTGGTAAGTGCTATTGTGCCATCCCTAGCAGCAACATTAAATTAGAATATATATACAAATATTAAACATATGCTCTTGGTTGAGATGACTTTTTGAGATTGTTGATGCAAAAGATTCAATTTGATGAACATCTAATCAAAGAGTTTGGCAGTGGTTTTTGTCCTGGTTGTAAAATAGTACACCTGCTTTCCTATCCTCATATAGCCAGTGAGAATATAGACACTATATCACTATAGAGATTTAAGGAGAGATACTTTGGGATTATGGACCACCTGCTATTAAGCCTTGGTTAGATGTTGACTTCAGACTTCACCAGGTTTGTACCTTATTTCCATTCCTCTCCATGAAGCAACAGAATATAAATACAAACGGTAGTTTGTATACAAACACAAAGGTTTTGTGTGTCATGTTCCCCTCTTTCCCTTCCTCAGACCATGTGTGATCGTCTGATCTGCTGTGAAACAGGGGTCAGAAAGGCAAGCTCAGAGATAGCTATGCCTGAATTAATATGCCACTGTCATTTAGAAAGTTTCACAATTGGAAGGTTTCCTCTAAGCTTTAATGGACACATTTTAAAGAGGACATTGCTGCTGGCCCTTGTTACCCAACCTATATTTTATTTACTTTAATTTTATGATGATTAAGCTCTATTATTTTGTCCAAACAACTAATTTAATTCCCATCCCAATTCATGTTATGCCTTACAATTGGAATGTGTACATACAGAAATTAATTCACATGAGCCTTGGTGTGTTTACATTCATTGTGTACTTGTTGCTGGTGTTTGTGTATTTTTGTGTGCATTTGGATGACGATTTACACACGCAAAGTGTTAAAAACAACGCTGTCTTATACTATGTAAAGGATCCAATATATTTATTTTCCCAATTTGTTGAAAATGCAACTTCTGTTTGTCCCAGATTAAGGGAGATGCGTTCGGTGTGGAGACATGTCTGCTTCACGTGTGTCTGCTTCAGTATTGAACCACCTTTGGCCACTGACTTGCAGGACAAGACCTTTAGCTATATACCTGTTTTCATTTTATACATCAACCTGTTGTTGCTCTTATAACCAGGACTCTGGCTTCAAGAACATCTTTCACAGTAGAAAAACAAACAATAAATAAACAAACAATAAGGAACTGTAATGATGTTGCAAAAAAACAGCATTGCCTGGTTGTTTGATACTGTGTTTATTTTTATTTTTTTTACATCTCACCTCACCTGGATTTCCAAGTCTTCTAGATGTTTTACTACAGGATTTATGGCTTGACCAGTCCAGGGAAGTACCCTATAAACCAGAAAATTGCTACTAATCTGCACCACACACCAGCTATGTGTTCGTGCTTGTGTATGGGGTTTACTGTGTGTGTGTGTGTGTGTGTGTGTGTGTGTGTGTGTGTGTGTGTGTGTGTGTGTGTGTGTGTGTGTGTGTGTGTGTGTGTGTGTGTGTGTGTGCGTGCGTGCGTGTGCGTACATACAAGGTTGCTGAGTTAGGAGGTCCTGGGCTGTAAAACTATGGTGGTGGTCCTTGCCTTTATGTGTGTGTGTGTGTGTGTGTGTGTGTGTGTGTGTGTGTGTGTGTGTGTGTGTGTGTGTGTGCACGTGCATGCGCATGAGCGTGCGCTGGGGAAGGGGGAGCAGGAAGACTTCAAACAGAAACCCTAAAATCTCTCTCAGCCCTGCTCTACTCACAGTTTTAGATTTCTTTGTGTTTTGTTGCAAGGTATTTAATTTAGAGAACATCAAAAGAACATGAAAAGCACAGAAAAGGAAAACATAGTAGTAGTACAGTGTTTAACCCTCTGTGGAGGGCACTTTGAGACATACATGTACTACCCTTGGGGCAGGATAATAACATAAACCCATTTGTTTATGCTATTCCGTGACGACTGGCATCTCTTCAATTTTATCTGTTAGAACAATTCTCCTCCAATCACATTGTTTTTAGTCTAACCCTGATGTGATTCTGCCATTGTACCATGTACCATGTCTGTAAAAAAAAAAAGTTTAATATTTAATATTTTGTATTTATTTAGAAGGGATGTCAGTGAGATGGCACACATAGATGTGCTATAATTTTTCCTTGCAGCAAATTGTGTCAATGTTGTGACTTGCTTGTAAACATTTATCAACCTCTAATGTCTATAATGACAAGGTGTAAGCCTAAATATCAAAGATTATCCTGTATCTGTCTTGATTATTGGTCTCTCTACTAGGTTCATCAGAGATTTCAGTTGAGTTGATAGAAGTGCTGTATCTGTTATTATTTTATCTCTTTGTGTCAGTATTTGTATTTTCTCTGTGATGATTTAGAGTAGCCTACCTCCTCAGTCTGTTCATTGTGTCATGACAGCAGCAAAGTAAACGTTGTACGGAGCAGGATTAGTCGTTTAGTCATCTATGTTTTGTTTGATTTATCTAAACAGGGTGCCCCTCCTCCACGCTTCTGTAAACCATTGTACATTTGGTGGTGAACCCGAAGTAGCAGTAAAACATAAATCACAAGCATAGCTGGCTAGCAGATCTTTCCCCCATCGTAGGACTAGTCATGTTGGTTACTTTACATCACAACAAGGAAGAGCTGTGTTCACAAGTCATAGTAGATACAATCATGCAATTCATAGAATTTGTATGTTTTTTTATAGAAAATATATTTTAAGCAATGTAGGCTACTGAACCATGCAAAATAATCATATGTAATATGTAAAGTCAAATGTGCCCGAAATGAATTTGAAAACTAAACTCTTAATATCATCATCATCATCATCATCATCATCATCATCATCATCATCATCATCATCATCATTTAATATCATATTCACTTCCAATGTAGTAGCCTGTAATTTGGATAGGGAAGTGCATTATATGTGAGGTGATTTAGGACTACCATAACAGCTACTGCTGTTCAGAATTGAATTCTGAGTCAATGTAAAGTTGGTGGCACATTGTAGCTTACAATGTAGCTTTGAACAAAACTTACATTGCAGCTTTGATTGTTTTCTGCCTCAATTTGTAGTCACACAAGACGCAAATGGACATAATTAAACAAACAAATAAATACATGTGAACAACTGTTTGCTTGATGCTATATCTATTCCAGTCACATTTGATGTAGACTGACGCATGATGTTGAGATGGCTATGCCAATTCATTAACCTAGCATGATACTTTTATAATGTCAAGGAATAGGATCAATGTAATTTGTAACTTAAGATTCGTAATGTCCATTTTTGCTTTCTATTTGAGTGTCAGAGCTCCTGTCTCTGGAAGTTTTTCTTACTTTTAGATCCATTGTTTGCTGGGATTTCAGGCACAATGTCTGCTGTTATTCATTGCACCAATTTGTCATCCACTCAGAGAAAAGCCATTAGTTTGGTTAATCTAAAGCGGCGAAAGAAACAGGCGCCTTGCATTGTGGTCTGATCATCTCGGACTGGGTTCAGAGGGGGTTAATACCGCCATCTTTTGGCGTGGCGTCATCCCGGGACCCGGGAAACCCTTAGATTAGGAGCCAATAGGCGGCAGCTCGGATGATTTAGGCGGCATAGTGCCGCATTAATCATTTTGTATACGACCAGCAAAAATTGATTTCGCCATGTTTCCGCCATGTTAAATCACTAAATGAAGTCTATACAGTTTTTTACGCTTTTCCTAATTTTTTTTGCAAAAAAGGTAATACATTATTTCGACAAAGAAGCATGTAGCCAATGCACTTCTATTTTCTATTTTTGTTGATTTTCAGCCTGACATGTATTTTATTTTATAGTCAGTGTTTTGATTTTGCAAACAACACGGGTATTATAATGCTCAACTCCGCTCTTTATTTCATGTTGCAGGCAAATGGAGTGTCTGTTGGCTATTTGTGATGAAGAGCTATGCAGTTAGAAAATAAAAGTGATGGAGAAAACAAAATGTGCTACTTAATCTAACTTATAGAAAAGATAGGCTAAGCCACGGAGAGCATGGGTGACAGTGTGTTTAAAGAACAGCGTATAGCCTATAATAAGGATCCTTATTAATCCCTCTTTTCCTTCCGTGCTCCCTTTGCGCGTTGTTCTATATTTGCAGGTGCAAACCACATCTGATTTTAAATAAAAACTAGCCTTGAACTGAAATCTATTTGAATGCAGCAGGGAAACCTTTTATGTGTCTTTGTGTGCATGCGTGTATATGTGTGTAAATGCGATCAGGAATTCATTAGTAGAGAGGAAGCTCTATGAGGCAGTCTGTTTTCTGTCAGTCTGTCGCATACTGCTTTTTCCCAAGGCCAAGAGGATATCCCTTAAAACACACACACACACGCACGCTCGCACACACACACACACACACACACACACACACACACACACACACACACACACACACACACACACGCACACACGCACGCAGGCGCGCACACACAGAAACACACGCATGCACACAAACACGCACACACACACGCACACACACACACACACACACACACACACACACACACACACACACACACACACACACACACACACACACACACACACAACACAGCGGTGTAGACTGTAAGCCTAATCCAGTCGGCTAGTTAACAGATCCTACAGATATTTATCTCCAGTGTTTAACTCTAAAATCTTGCAGAGGAGCTAATGTGTAACGTTACACATTTCTAGACATTCAAGAGGCTTCATGTCCCACACGAGTAGGCTGTTGTATCGTGTGACTTTTTAAACAAATTGAAATCCCGTTGCAAATAATAGGCAACATGCTTAGATGTAGGCCTATAGTTTCAACACAAAGTAGGCCTAAGGATAAAGGCTAACTGTAAATGTCCGGGGAAAAAATGTCTGTGAAATAAATTATTTAGGACTGTTTTGTTCAACCTTTATTATAGCGCAGATATCCAAGAATAAAATACGACTTTGTTAAAAATAACACGCTGCTTTCATGCAACTTTCAAGCATAGGTATACTTTAATACGTCCATAGATTGGACCCTCGTGACTGTATGGAGATAATATTATCACTTAGATCGTTATATTATCAGTTATATCGTTAAATATCAGTTACATAATTTGGTCATATTTCAAATTTTAACACAGGATAGGCCTAGGCCTAATTAATTTAAGCAATAGGCCTGAGCTATATATGTTTTTCAATTGTCTTAAAGCATTATTATAAACTACTGGTTATTCTACTAGCCTAATTCTTCGTCCCTTTACTTGGCCAATAAGATCTCGGCTATTTCAAGTGGCTATAAGCTATCCGCACTTGAAGAGAACAAATATTGTTGTCCAACTAACCACTCGCCTACCAGCTTTATTTCCAGAAAGTTAAACGAGCACACACCATTAGCCTACAAGATTTAATCTGATAGATACAATTAAGATTCAAAATAAATTAGACACGGGGCAAAAATGTGCCATAGCGTAATCCTAGGATTTATTAACCCCTCTTAACATTCACAATGTGTTACAGTGAATACAGTGACCCATCGTGATTTCACATTCAAAGAAATGAGTGTATGTTAAAAATAGCTCTATTTAGCGTAGGACTAGGCTACTACTTCTAATACTACTACTAGGCCTACTAATAGCCTACTACTACTACTCCTACTCCTACTACTAGGACTACTACTACTACTAGCCTACTACTAGGCTACTACTACTAGGCCTACTACTAGGCCTACTACTACTACTACTAATAATAATACTAATGACATCTTCATCATCATTGGAGGCCTATGTCAACTTAATGTGTTCGTAAACTCACTAAATTATGTCCAAAAGACGCGGCAAAGAACCAAATGACTACTAGGCTATATTACGGCCACCAAGTGTATATTATGGAGCTTACCTCAAGGCTACAATGGGAAAGATGCATACAAATTAACTATAGGATGACGAGGGCTCCTTTTGTCACAATGCGGTGATTTAGGACCACCATAACGGCTACTAGCCACAGTAATGTAGTGACTCAACGAAGATGAATTATTAAGGTTGTGATCATCCTTAAAGCGGGCCGAGGTCATGTGTCCTCTAAACATGGATTAAACCATGCGGCTCCAGGCTGCTGGATGCCCTCGGCTATCCGCAATGTCTCTCCTCTGGATGGGGATTCACTGCAACGTATCGTGTCTTTACTTTTACAATTGTAAAATAGAAACGTAGTTCCAGCTCCTAAATTAAAATCTAAGTTTTACCAAAAAGTTTACGCCTAAAAGATTACAAAAAAAGACTTTGTCGGGGTTGACGTGGACGTCAAGCCTCTAGGTAGGGGTTGACGTGTTTGACGTGAAGCCTCTATGTAGGCTAAAACTTTACAGAAATTAGTTCATGAAAAACTATTTCAAGGCGCTTTTTTTTAACCAATAGCCTATTAGACCATTTGACTGACAGTGTCTTACTGAGGCCTAGTTATGCTATGGCGTAACATCCGTTTATTTTACAATATTGAATCCCAAATCGCGCGCCAGCCTTTTATCTGGTCTATGGCTATTAAGCAATCTTGGAGTGCAACTGAAATATATTATTGTTTGCTTAATTGCCTTATGTTAATTATGTTATGCGTAGGCCTAATTAAACATAATTGTAGGTCTACATCAACATATGCTACACTTTATAACCGCAGATTGCATGCAGTTAAGAAATAAAAATGCTAAGAAAGAATGGAAAAATCTACGTTTACCTTTTTTCATAAAAGTCTACTGCTAATGTAGGAGCTAGGCCTATTACAGGCCTACATAAATATTATCCTGATTGTTATTTTATTTTTTTATTTAACCATTTATTTTATCAGGAAGTCTCATTGAGATCGAAATCTCTTTTGCAAGAGAGACCTGAAACAATTACATAGCCTATACATTAAATATCACAAACAAGACAATTATAGAGATATAGTCTAGATACATCAATCAAAACATTCACAAATATTGACATGGTTATTAGCAAGTAACATTTTAAATTCTCTCAAAGGGATGAGTAGGCCTATTTGATGTTTCGCTGTAGCTCGTTCCAGAAATGAGGTGCATAGTCTTCCCTACTTCTGTCTTTGTATGAGGAAGGTTTAGAGGTAACCAGTCATGTATAGTCTCATGTGTGATTTTAATTGGGTTAAGACTGTTAGATATTTTGGCAATTTTAAGTGTATCATAATGCCTTATAAATTAAAACACAGATATGCATAGCCTATGTTCAATAATAAGCCTATAGGCCTAATAATTAGGCCTACCACTAGGCCTACTACTACGAGCCTACTACGAATACGAGTAGTAATAATAATGATGATAATAATAATAATAATAATAATAATTCACTATATATTATATAAGATGATTATTATTATGTATTATTATTATTATTATTATGTATTATTATTATTATTATTATTATTATTAGGCTATAATAGCCTATGAATTTTCGTTACAATCTCATGGCATATCGCTGAGTGTAAAATGTTGTAGGCCTACTAACAAGCCAGCGATGTTCATTTTCTCTGCAAAAGGCAGATAATTGTAGACCTAAGCTGTCTTTTCACTCCCAAACGTAGATAATCGTAGGTGTAATTAGACGGGTTAAGTGATTGACCTCCACTAAAAGACCTTATTAGACATGATTAATATAGGCCTAGTCTAAGCCCAAAACGCATGCAGTTTCTGTGTGTTTGCGTGTTTACTGTATGTGTTTAGATCATGTGTTATTGTATAGGTTACCTGTAGGCCTACGAAAGTTTACCTGCTGATGAATGTGAAGATGATAAAGTTGCATCGTTAAAGTCTTGACCAGTTTCGAAAATAAACTGACCACGCCACAAGCAGCCTCGTTTCCCGTTTCTGTTTTTCGCGAGTATGCCGACACACACACACACGCACGCACGCACGCACGCACACACACACACACACACACACACACACACACACACACACACACACACACACACACACACACACACACACACACACACACACACACACACACACACACACACCTCTGAACTTCATTAACGGCCTCTTCTGTTTTACAAGCAGGTAATGTGTGAAGAACTCGCGCGGACCTAAAACAAATTAGAGCAAATCACACGGCGTCGGCTGTAGCTGGTCAAGCCCATCAGACATGTAGACCTGTGTGTGTGTGTGTGTGTGTGTGTGTGTGTGTGTGTGTGTGTGTGTGTGTGTGTGTGTGTGTGTGTGTGTGTGTGTGTGTGTGTGTGTGTGTGTGTGTGTGTGTGTGTGTAGCCGACATAACATCAATTTTAAAGAAGCATTTCAATAGCAGTTCTTAAAATAAATACATTGTCTATAACATCAGCACCTTTAACAAAGACAAATAGCCTCACAGAATGGTGAGTGTGCCACCATTTTACAATTGATATCTGCTGTATTTTGTTATTTTGCCAGAGCCTGATCAGAACCATTAAAAACATTAATCTATACTTGCGTAAGCGTATTTAGCATTTGGAAGGAGAAAACGGAGAGACGTAAAAAGGTATTCAGGGAGCGAAATGTGAATCCGCTGTCCTACACAGCCTGGTCGTTTAGAAATGTTTAGGATTGTAGTCAGTATATTCAATTGTGCTGTGGTTTACACAGACTAACCCTGTGAGGGACACATTTCAAACGTAGCCTACACCTTTCCATGCACACCACGTGGAAGCAGAGGGTTGGGCATGCTGACATCACTCCCTCAACTGAGCTGTCCTGCCAGTTAGGAGCCCTTCCTCTGGCTCTGTACATTTCTGTAATTCTGTAATGCAATGCAAAGTCTATGTTTACATTAGCCAAATTAGGCTACTCTGTAGAGTAGTAGGCCTATACCCTCCCAAAAATACGAAACTACAAAAGGCAACTCTGTTTCCATTTCCTGCAGTTGAAGCCAATTTTCTATAGAAAATATGGCACATGGTCATGTCATGGCAACAACACAGGATATTGGGTAAAAACATGTGAACTTGGGCAAAAAGAACATGAGTAGGCTAGAGCCACACAGTGAGAGCTTTTGTTTCAGCCGTAATACCGGTACACTGCCAATATAAAATATCTACATGGTTTCCTCACGCAATCTTGTATCATGTTGTAACATTTGATAAATAAAAAGTAAACATTGTTCTATTGTTCTTCGTTTCACCTTATTGTTTAAGCAGAATATAGATTAAATTATTACATTGCTAATGCTATCATTCAATACCTTTCTCAGTGACATAATTCAGTACTTTCTCCTCTGGGATTAATAAAGTATCCATCTATCTAAATCTAAATAAGTTGCTGCAACAGCAGCAGTGGCATTTCCACCATTAAAAATGTAGACAGCAATTTAGAAATATGTATTTATGTGATGCTAAACAGGTACCAGAAACATTGTAATGGTTTTTCATAGCCATTGATTATGAAGATAGATTTTTATTAGCACCTGTAATGAAACCTCAGTTTGCCTCAAAACAGAAGGAAACAAGAGACTGACACATTTGGTGTTTCCTATATTATAACCCATGGTACAAGGGACAGGGTCTATAAATGCAGGAGGAATGTGTATTGATTCTTGATTTGACTTGCAAAAAAATGTTAAGTGGCTTGCCAGATTCTAGTCATGCAAAGAAAATAAGTTAAATGTAACAAAGCAGTAATTGAATGAGATGTGCCCTCTCCCCAACATGTGTGTCTTCATGTGTCTTCTGGCTTGAGGTGAAAGACGAGTAAACAGTGTTTCCAGTTGAGGTTGCCTTTTGTTTAAGCCACATGACCAAAACCAAAACAGCATAGTGGTGGGCGAGACAGCTTTCCATTATTGAAACAATCCAAAATATAAGTCTAAACAAGTATGCAAACAACACTCTTTACGAAACTAAAAACACAAATTCTGCATGATTAAAGGACATTGATAAGGGATACTGTCTCTGTTATAGGACCTTGGGATGTTGGGCACAGATAACATTTAAGGTTAATAGGGATTGGCTGAGCCACACTGTCACTGTCCAAAGCACGTATCAAGAGCACCAAATCCTTGTGATAACCAGACCAGATAATGTGATTTTGGAAATCACCTCCACTTCTTACTTCCAAAGGATCTTTTATTTACACACCCGAGCAGCAAAGAATCCATTTGAAAAAATGCCAAAGAGCATCTACTGGCAATCAATTTAGCCATCTTCCACACACGTGGATCTGTTTGGAACCAGGAAGAGACAGGAGGAACCAAAAGATGGGGTATTTCTCACACAGGTGGGGGAGTTCATTGGCCTGGTCTTCAAATAAGTGAGTCAGACTTGGCTGTTGCACATCACTAAAAGCTGAGAGAGTATCTCATATGCTTTAATCATGGTGTCAGTTTTATTCTTTGAAACCTAATTATTTGAGACGTTTGTCTTTGGGCCACTGAAATAATACATCAGGAAAGTGGGTTGCATTGTTGTAGATGAAAAGAAGGTATTCATGACGAGAGCTACTTTACTCAAGTGAGACTACAGTATCTTTTCCGATAAGTGAAAGTGGAAAGGTAAGAAGTGGAAGGGTACTTTTGCTCATTTTCAGTGAGATGTTCCATGATATTCAGGACACACTGCTTGACAATGACATCTATCAATATGGTCTAGGTGAGATAGGCAAGATAAGAGATCCAACAGATGGTTTTCCAGGTCATCTTTCACATTAAGGATTCCACCCTCAACCACATACATATCTCACTGTTCAGAAGATAGATGACTGGGTAGAACTTGAAAACCTTAGAAAAAATTTTCATTTTTATGTTGCAATGCTGATGGCAAGTCAGGGACATTAACAGTCAACACTGGAGCATTAGAAATGGTGTACCACTTCTATCAACTTTCTTTAGGCGGTACTGGGAAGGCTTTTTCTGGGATTATAATCGTTATTCACTGAGTGGCCATATTGGTTAGTTGGGTGGGTAAACCTTCTAGAATATTTGGGGAAACCATGAAAACTGAATTGAAATGCAGTCCATTGGTGGAATACCGAACTAAAAATAGTGGATTGAGTTTTTCTTTAAAAGTTGCACCCACCCAACTAAGCAGTACGGCAGCTAGATGAATCTGGTGTATTGGGTCCTGTAGAACTTTGAACTGTCCAATTCAGGTAAATGCACCATTCTTGGCTGTTTGAGAGTGGTTCTTTGCTGGGCAGGATACATACATAGATAAAGAATTGTATTGTGTATTGTACTGAATTTTGTCAGACTTTTTGGATCAGACCTTTTGGATTTGGAGTTTTGTGTTATTTTTTATATTTTTGTATTTTCAGGCATTAATGTACTAAGTAGACAACTTAGAAGCTGTAAGACAATCATACTGCTATCCGACTAGTATATTTGAAAGGATGCATTTAAAAACCTTATTACCGGACCAGGAAGAGTTGCTGGAGGGGTTGAGAGCTGATGATGGTGAGGAGGGTGACCTCTAGAGGCAGGTGTGGGAAGATGTAAGGCTTGACTAACTTTGAAATATTTTGGCTTGGCACCACGTCCGTTCCATGATGTCATCCACAAATCCTTAGTTAGTTTGCCTTGCCTCCTCTTCCTGCCTCCTCTACCCTTGCCTTTTTTGTCTCTGACCATACACCTGGCCTTTCCCCGTGTGGTTGATCCTGCTCCATCCCAACTTAACCAACTTCCACACATGTTGATTGATTTGTAAGTGACCAGAGAAAGGCCTGTTTTTTTCAAATCATCATTTGCTTCTGACTAGAGTCATTTAATATCTATATCTTTATATTTATATCTCATTTTATATCGAGGTTCTTTAGTTCAATTAAGTTACATATTCCTCCATTCTCTGAATCTCGCAACCTTTCCGCTAATTTTCTGCGGAAACAGAGTTGATTTTGCAGAGCGCACAACACGTGTATCAGAAAATAGCCATTGTGACGGTTCCCCTTTAAGTGACCTCACTTTGTACCAACCTATAGCGTTAAGCATAAGGCTGATCAATCACAAGATATATGTGACCCACCCTTTACATAAAACTAGACACTTGAGTCAATTTTCCTCCTCGTTAACAAGCAACTGCTTTTCATGAATGCAAAACAAAAAAGAGTGACTGAAGTTAGAGGCAGTTGCTGTACTGTACCAGAATGCCCCCCTCCTCCTATATACTCTTATCTTTATAAACCTAACTCACCCAAACTTTTATCATTCCAATCATTTTGTTTTCAGCAGGATTGGACAGGTGGTAAGACTTATTGATAGGACAGTATCTTAGAGTTACATTGCAGTGTTTCCCCTGTCATTTTCCCAAATCTTTCTAATTTTCACAAGCTATCCTAGATTTGTATTAACTAAAAGTACTAAAAGGTAATTTGTCATTTGTTAGCATGACTATTGTCATTGCTGCAACCGACAACAAAACATATTCTATATTTAAGTAAAAACAGTCCTTTTTATGCATTTCAACTGTTCATACCATGTGCAACAAATTAGATGTTGGGCTAAGTCAGGGTAGTGTGTGTGTGTGTGTGTGTGTGTGTGTGTGTGTGTGTGTGTGTGTGTGTGCGTGTGCGTCAGTGGGGGGGGGGGGGGGGGGGGGGGGCTAGGCTGAGCTAGGCTTCTCAAAGAGATTTATGGCCACATACTCGGCACCACCTACCCCAGCTCACCTCTCACTCTATCACAGAAAAAAGAGAGAGAGACAGCATGAGACAGCGGAAAGAGATGTAGACAGAGAAAGACAAAGAGACAGACTGAGAAGCATGAAGTGAGGCATCACCGTGCAGCTGGTTAGCAGATGTCAAGAGTTGATAAAACAGCTTACTTTCATGTATATAGCTAGCTTGCTCAGAGCTGTAAGCTGTAATGCTTCATCTCACTGGCATCTAAACCTTGACGATTAATAAGACAGGATTTAAAGGAAGTATCGCTCATTATAGGAGAACAAAAATTAAATTAATATTTTGATACTGAAACATAGAGTTCTTCTAAGCTATTATTTAATTCCTTCATATTTAATTAAATCTTTGGTAATTCCATACTTGACAATGTTCACAATGTTCACCACGTTCACAATGTTGATAGACAAATACATTATTTTGATCATCTAGAATAGGGTTAGTTAATCTGATTTGAGTATTTGTAGCATGTTAACCAAATGAGAAGAGGGTGTGTCTGCCGCGATACAGACCCGGGACCTGGGTTTATACTAATATGTAACAGTTTGTAACACATTTTATCACACTTTTCTTTACAATATCCTATGGTGTGTGTGTGCGTTTGTGTGTGTGTGGGGGGTAGTGTCCCTTAAGAAGTTATGCTGTGGTGCAATATGCTGTTCATCTAACTTTTCAAATCACTCCGCGCTGGCAGGAGGCTGATGTCCATCAAGACCAAAACCTCACGCCACAAAAACAGTTTCTTTCCGACTGCAGTGGGCCTCATCAACAAGGCCTGGGACCCCCACTGACACGGACTCTTAACCCCCCCACCCACCCATAGACATACATGTCACTTTAACGCACATCCTGGACTATTATACCTGACCATTGCACATATTATATATACTGTGAACTTTGCACATCCGCATATTGTCCATATTGTACATATTTGTTATAGTTTTTAATATTTTAATTTTTTTATTGTAATATTTCTATCTTGTATTTATGTTCTTGGCAGTACCTGTTTATTGTATGTAACTTAAATAAATAAATCTCATTCTGATTCTGATCTGACTGTTGTGCAATCTAATTTAAAATAGCTTCCTGTTTCCCTCTGGTGTTTTTCCCTATGAATTATTTTTTGCAACAATAAACAGTACGATATACATGTTACAGCATGGGTTCACTCCTCTTTCCCCCCATACTTGACAAATCTATATACTATTAATTGACTGGTGTGAATAGCCCACTGTTTCAGCAAACGTAGGCCATATGCAGGGGTAGTAGTATCAAAAATGTGGTAGGCAGTAAATAAACTGGTGGCCAGTAAAAGGACATCCAGTCCTGATAAGCTAGCACAGAGGGTAGTGATTGGCCCACAGCCAGAAGAGGAATCAGCGGCTGTCTCTGCCACGAGCCGGAAGGCTGAGAAAAACCAACCCATTTCTGAGTTCATTTATGGTCAAGCCTTTGTGACAGTTCAAGGACCTGAGTACGACTCCATTAGGATCCTATAGTAGGATTCCGAGCCACATCCCCCTTTAACTTGTTTAACTTTTCTTTTTGTTCTACTTCAGACGGTAACTGTGCACAGACTGAAGGAAGTGGGTATGTGTGGGGTGGGTGGGGTGGGGGTGGCAGTTTAGGGAAATGGAAATAAAACCCACCAAAGATGGTTTATCTGAAGCCTTGCAGAGTCCCATACAAGACTCCCATACATGCCCATACTGTTGGACGTAACATAGGGAGTCTTCAAGGCTACATAGAGTCCTACTTGGGTCAATTAGCAAGCCTGAAACAGATTTGGCCATCAATAAGACAATTAAACCTAGTGGTTTATTAGGAAGTATTGTCATCAATAATTAAATAAATAAATGCCCCACCTTATTAAATATTACCATACCATGTTAAAGAGTAACTAAATGTCAACTTCAACTTAATTTCAGTGTCCTTCATAGCTTTGCTTCCTACATCAACTTCCTCTTATCTTTGTGTCTCCAATGATAGATATCATTGAAGACATGTAATTATGTGTAGAGATGTATTATCACATTACCAGAACAATTAGATACATGTAGAAAGACACATTTTAATATTATGCATATATGTGCAATATTCCATCTCGCTCAATTTCCTCCTTCCTGCCGTTCTGTGATTACAAAATGAGCTAGCAGGGCTTATGTCGCGTAGTTCTGAGGCTGCCTATAAATCTAGAGAGAGGGAGAGGGGGGGAGGGGGAGGGAGAGAGAGCATGAACAAACCACAACCTTGTTTTGTTTATTAGCTGATATATGTGAGCTCTCTCTCGTCCTGGGGTGGGTCCTTCTAATGTTATGGGTCACAGGTATGGTATGACCGGCTTATACATGCACCCCAACTTAATAATAATAATACTACAAACATGTATTATACATTTGAATAATAATAATAATATAATAATATATATATAATATATATATATATATATATATATATATATATATATATATATATATATATATACATTTTTTTTAGGTAGAACTAAAACGTAGCAGTTGTCATCTCATCATCATCTCTGACAAAGCATGTGTGTCATGTATGCATGTAACGTGGAGGCCTATTGACTGCATCACCATGTAACCAATTGAACTTAGCGTAATAAACATGATCATCATTAGAATAATTATCGTTATAATCAGAAACATCATTACTATAAAAGGTATTGGATTACATGGAGCATGTGTCCTCAACATTTGTCCAAAATATATGTCTCTATGTAAGTGGTTAATCCTTAAATAAATACCATTCACAATTGATGTTTTGACAAAACCCCTCACTGTACTGGTATTGAATCCAAGATTTTTTTCAAACTCTAATGGAGAGAAATGATTATGTCAATCTATTTCAATGAACCCCACATAAGTATCTGCGCTGTTTAGTAAAGATAGTTTGGTACTCCATATTGGCTGATCGACTACTTAAAAGATGGAATTAGTCCTAATCAATATTGCAAGTGAAAACATTTCATGCATCACTAAAAAAATGTACCATGTGTCCATTTTGTGCCCCTAATAGTAATGGAAATAGTCAGGGCATCATAATAATAATAACAATAATAATAATAACAATAATAATAATAACCTACTAATATATAACATATAATATAATAATAACATATACAAATATAATAATAATAATAATAATATATAGAATATTAGAATAATAAAATACAAATGTATTTAAAATAATAATAATAATATATAGAATAATAGAACATGAAGAACATGAAGAAAACATGTAGAAAATAAGACATTTTTATGGCAAAGACACAGAGGGTGTTTAGCACGATGTCTGTAGTGACAGCAAAACCTAGAGTAGCTTTCTGCCGTGTGTGTTAATAGGTTATTTCTTCCTGCCCTTAGCTCTCTCTTTTCATTTGCAGTACATAAAACACACCACCCCTGCAACATTCATACACAGACACAAACACATGCATAGGAAAAACACACACACACACACACACACACACACACACACATAAATACATAGGTCAAGTGTCAGAGGTTGTGTTGTGTCTGGAGAGGATTTACTCTCTTACCTTGATTTCTCTTTCTCTCTCTCTCTCTCTCTCTCTCTCTCTCTCTCTCTCTCTCTCTCACACACACACACACGCACACGCACACAACCACAAAACATTCTCACCAAAACATACACTCCACTTACCACCACAGTATAGACATTGGCTGCAAATCAGAGGTCTACACATTTTTCATGAATATCACATCCAGACTTTAGGCATCTAGTTATTTCATGAAATGAAGAAATGTATCTGTTGAAAACAAAGTTAATACAAACAAATAATTGAGTTGCTTCTGGATTATGTATTATTTTATTACTCACTTGGGCCTATTGTATTCATCATCCTAAATTCATCCATTTTGTATGTGGGATATGCCCTGTGTTTCTCTTGCTCAATGATATACATTTTGTTCTTGGTAGTATTGATTAAAAGCCAAATGTGTTATTTTCTATTTGAAAACATTGACTTGAAATAAAGTAGTTAATTATCTGTCCAATGCTAATGACAACATAACAATAAGATCAGCAAGATAATGTGACATTCTAATGGTAAAAGGGATGATTAAGTGTTTTAACACACTAAATCACCAATATAGTTAATAGAATACACAGGTACATACTTTTATTTACTGACGTGAATTTACCTAGACATGCTTTTGTTGTTTTGGGTACTTTTTCTTTGTTTGTAAAATATGACTATTGAATTTTTAATGTGTTAAATATGATATATGTTGATTGTTACTGATCAACAAAGTGAAGACCAGAAATAGAAGTACACCTCAGCTTCGTCCATTTTAAACACCTAGGTCACAACAATATTAATAATGATGCTGAATGATAATAAAAAACATTAGTGGTATGGTGTCGGGGAGAAGGGGTACTGATGGGGCATCGGGGATACAGAAGACAACAATCCCAACAAAAGTTGGGATCACTGCTCTAGTCAAATGTTAGTGATGTCAACAGGAATTAACTCATAGCTTGGACTGAGTAGCATTATTAGACCAAACCCATTTGTTTAGAACATATTTTGCCGGTAGATGCTGTTTGAATTGGCTGAACTGGACTATACTATATTCTATATATTTATGACTTGATTCCACAAAATGGGTGGTTGGGTCGGATTGCTTTTCATAGGACTTCAAATCTCACATTTGGATATGTTTTATGGGACTAGAACCAAATATAATCATATGGTTACACACAAGTACATTAGGACGAAATACCACACTTTAAATTCACTGACAGAAATGGAGACTAATTACAGCCCAACCAGGACTTGACAATGACATTAATACAAATAATCAGCCACATAACTGTAAAACTTGTGCCGTTTATTGTAACAGCAGGGTATTCTGTATGTTTATTAACAACATAGGCATAAGAACCAAGATTTGAGTGTAATTAGATTAATCATCAAAAACAATATAGATATTTTTTTACAGTGATGTCTGGCTATTCCCGCTGATGGAAATCTTTACAGAGTCAAACAATTTGCTAATACATCATTAATGTCTGCGTTGTTAGAGTTAATATGTCACCTCTGGAGCAGGGGCTACATGCTCACTAAGATTAAACATTAGACTGGGATTATTACTGACACGATGCTACAACAGTGCTGCTAAAGTTGCCAGAATCTTCCTTCAAAAGTGTTCATTTTCTTTTTTTTCTTGGGGCCAATGTTAGTGAGCAGATTCTGTGCATTGATGAATCTTTATTGGTTTCCTGGCTCCACTTCCAGCAGGGTAAGTACACCTCATCATGAGTCAATCACCAGCCTTCATATTCAAGTGCAACATCAAAGACTTCTCTTCAGGGGCTCCTATTCATACTTGGATTTGAAAAGCCATATCTCATGACACATAGGCCATTAGACATTTAATATTCATCAGTCACAAAGAATGACTCATACTCTGTGCTGTATGCAGTCTTACGACGGGTGCATGTTTTCACAGTGTGTTGGTGGATTTCCAGACTGTTATCGACTTCCAAACCATTTCCCTTGATTTTGTTTTCCTATACTCAAGAAAATAGTTCAAATTGTGCTTGTTAGCATTGATACATTCTTATCTATAGTCACCTATAGCACTCAATCACCAGTCTCTATTCTTCAGTGCATTATAGAACATGGGCTGTAATTGGATATCTGATAGTTAAGTGGGCGGTACTAGGCAGCTACATGGCCGATCAAGTAAATGTTGTCATAGAGATGCCCCACAAAGTCATCTGAAACGTTGTGGGCTGCACGTCGAGTGTTTCTGATGAACTCCCTCTTCGACATTTTGTTTTTGACGTGGGGGCTCGTCAGATCGATGGACAGCAGGATCAGACTATAGCACAGGACGTAGACCGCATCTAACAGCAAAAGGAAGAAAACAAAACAAAACTGACAATAGTGCATAAAACAGCTCCAACTATGCATACATTTGAGCATCTCAGTGGTACTAAGCATCAAAATAGTAATAATAATAATATTATAATAATAATGTGCTTATCAAGTTAAAAATGTTGTGCCAAGACCATTCCATATGATATCATTGGGAACTCATTTTGGTGAACAAATGGTTGTAGGAGGGGAAGTGTGTTTGTAACTAACCGGGGCTAAGGCCAAGCTCTCGAACTAGGGCTGGGTTACAAGTGCAAAACCTCTGGCTGAATTTAATGATGAGAGTCTCCAAATACTCCCCCCGTTCTTCGGGTGCATGGATGTGCCTAAAGAAATCTCTCAAGGCATTAGGCAGGAACTGGTTGCTGAAGTTGTGCAGGGTGATCAGCTCGTCCAAGACGTCACGTCTGATGACAGAAGTTCACAAGTAGAAACACAATCTCAGCACAAATAAAATGTTGGAAATATTTGAGCAGGGAAGAGCACAGATTTTACCATATATTCTGACACACCCTAGCCCATTATCTTTAATAAAGTACCTAAAGGTGCACTGTGTAGAATTTAGTGGTATCTAGCGGGACAGAGTATGTTTTAATTAGTGTATAATCCCATGAAAATAAGAGTAGTGTTTTCCTTACCTTAGAATGAGCCCTTTATATCTACATGGGGAGCGGGTCCTCTTACATGGAGCCCACCATGTTGCACCACCATGTTTCTACAGTAGCCCAGAACGGACAAATGGCTCTTTTTTTATATCACGTAACAATCATAATTGCTATCTTATTTGTAAGCTATGACCTATAGATTTACAGACCACCGTAGCTTCTCCTACGTTGTTAGAAAGGGAGGCGTGAGGGGAGGTGAGGGGGAGATATTCAGTTTGTTGCAATCTGCAACCTCACCGCAAGATGTGACTAAATCCTACATACTGCACCTTTAAAGCAACACCCATTTTGCATATTTGGCTTGACATACGCTATCCCACCATCAAATACATGCAAAAAGTGAAGTTGCAATTATATATATATATATATATATATATATATATATATATATATATATATATATATATATATATATATATTTATTTATTTATTTATTTTGTATTACGATATGTGGTACTATTTATTATATATTCATTTATAGATACATTTCTCAAAGTGACAGTGAATTCTTTCTGCTAAGTCCAACACTCACAGTATCCTGCCACTATCTTGTACCATTGTCATGTCATATTTTCTTCTTTGGGTGTTTTGAATTACACTCTGAGGCCAGGAAGTGGGGAGATATATTTTTCTATACACAATGCCATACAATTAATCTGATGTTAAACAACAAGTTCACATTAACAATCTCTACCCTACCACATACCCTTGAGCATTTGTAACCTATTCGTTACCATTTTTGGCACAAAAAGGTTTAAGAATATTGAGGTTTGAAGCTACAGTAATTGTCATACATTATATCTTCACTTTGACACATGCACTCATATACTCTTCTTCCCTGGATGATGATACTGGGCTACCTTAGCTCAGCTTTGTGCCAAGTCTGTGGGTGCTCTTCTGGTAAGCAGGGTTTGGCTTTTTACTTTTCTCACAAAAAATATGTGTATGTGCGTATGCATATGTGTGCTTGCACCTTTCATCAAGGTATATCCTCAGCATCTTACAGTTGAGTCGTCTGGTGTAGAAGATAAACTTAGCGAGCTCCATGGGATGGTCCACCAGTATTCCTTTAGACATGAAATAACTGATCCCCTACGAAGCAAAACACAGACAGGGGGAGAGAGACAGAGTGAGCGCAGGGCTATCATGTGTCTTTTAAGTGGAGGTCTAAAGTAGCCATAATCTTGCTGATGATCCAGATCGCACACAGGCACTCACACACACACACAGACACACACATAGAGCACGCGCACACGCAACGCACATGCACGCACACACACTCACACAAACAAATATTTGATTGTAAGTCTTCAATAATGTGAGTCTTCAATGATGGTATCAATGAGGCATAACATTGGAGTGACATCACATTCAACTTAACACATGTGAGGTGATGCACCCGCCCTCCCCTTCAGACACACACAGAAACACAAGCGCGCGCACACACACACACACACACACACACACACACACACACACACACACACACACACACACACACACACACACACACACACACACACACACACACACCGTTGCCATGTAATCACTAGGAACACAGGCCAACCCTTTGGGGTTACCAGGTATGTGTGTTGGGTCACTGAAGTATACATCAAGCTTTTTTTCAACTTGTAGTTATTGGTGTAATTTGCCAAACCTATGTTATGTTATGCAACCTACTCTATATTACAATTAACCGAATAGTCAACCAAATACAGAATGTATTGTACAAAGTGTGCCAAACTGAAGGCATTAAAAAGACATTGCTGATTTAAAGTTTCAGCCTCATTAAAACGTCTCTCTCTCTCTCTCTCTCTCTCTCTCTCTCTCTCTCTCTCTCTCTCTCTCTCTCTCTCTATATATATATATCTTCTTTACGTATGTATGTATGTATGTATGTATGTGTAAAACCTCTTGAGCGTTGCCATTGAATGTCAGACTGCCTTCATCCAGCTGCAAGTACAGCCTCCTGTATGAAAAGCCACTGGGTAGCCTTCTGTTGTAGGTGGAACAGTGACCCCATGTGGACTTACATAGCCTGGGAAAAACAGACAGTAGTTGGAAAAAAGCAACATGTTGCAGCATGTTCTATTTGGTTCTATTGAACAGCTATTTTAGAAATAAATAAAAGATTAAAATGATTCTAAAGATGAGGAGAATGAGCATGAGTCTTACCCCTGCCATAGATACTCATCATGCCCCAGATCCTGCCAAACACAGCCAGCTAGGCACAGGTCAGTAGCGTTCAGATAAGACAGTATGGTGATGCTTAGTTCTGGTGGAAGCATCTCCAAATCTATAAAACTATGCTGTGCCTTTCCTGTAAATAGAACAGAAATATAGACAAGTCAAGATTCAAAGACTCTTTTTAGTGCACATTTATATGTAAAGACAAATAATATCAACATTTAAAGAGAAATTTACAGTAACCATCTTTGTGTTAAGAATAAATCAGTCAATCAATCAATCAATCAATCAATCAATCAATCAATCAATCAATCAATCAATCAATCAATCAATCAAGACACTTTATTTGTCCCCGAGGGGCAATTTGTAATAAAGTGAAGCAGCCAGCATAGCACAATATCCGGAGTGCCAGAGACATTGCCACCCACCCAAAGGAAAAGCACTTCAGGTGCTGTTGGACTGTCCAAGCTATCCGGGAGAAATATTGTTTAAAGGTTGAATATATATATATATATACATATATACAGTATATACACATATATATATATATATATATATATATATATATATATATATATATATATATATATATATATATATACATATACATATATATACATATATATACATATATATACAGGTACGTCTAAATGTTGACTGGGCCATAGGGCTAGAGTGTAATTATAATGGAAAGAAATTTACTGTTTTAAATGTTTATACACCGTATGAATCATATGAGCATGAGGACGAATTTCTGAACAGGTTAGCTTTTATTCAGTCCTTCATAGAGGACAACCATGTGCTTTAATGGTTGTCTGGTTCATGGTGTCCTGCCAAATGCTATTATGTCTGTAATGTTAGTGCCTGTGCTTAAAGACAAGGCTGGTAAGCTCAACAGTATTGACAATTATCGACCTATTGCATTAGCCAGTATCTTGTCTAAAGTACTGGAGAGAATACTGTTAACAAAGCTAGAAATGTATGTCCTTACTACTGACAATCAGTTTGGGTTTAAAAGAAAGCATGGAACTGACCTGTGTATCTATGCTCTTAAAGAGATTGTGTTCAGGTACACAAGCCTGAATTCATCTGTATTCCTATGTTTTATTGATGCGTCAAAGGCATTTGATAGAATTAATCATGAAAAATTGTTTGTAAAATTGCTAGATAGAGGTGTCCCTAAATTTTTAGTGAGAATTTTAGTGTTTTGGTATGCCCATCAAACGTTTCAGGTTAAATGGGACAATGTTGTATCTGCTCCATTCTGTGTTAGTAACGGAGTGCGGCAAGGAGGAATTTTGTCTCCTATTTTATTTAATGTTTATATGGATGAATTATCAAATCAGTTAAATAGGTTAAAAACTGGCTGTCTTGTGGGTAACACTATTGTTAATCATCTTATGTATGCAGACAACCTGGTCCTGCTCTGTCCATATAGTGCTGGGCTGCAGCAGATGCTGAAGGTGTGCTCTCAGTATGGCCTTGATCATGACATAAAGTATAACGCTAAGAAGAGCCACATAATTATAGAGAAGCGCTGAGGAAATCAACATTTCCGACCTTTTATTTGTTAGACAGTCCTCTTGCTGTGTGTGAGGAAATTAAATACTTAGGTCATGTCATATCCCATGACTGGACGGATGACAAAGACCTCTACCGACAGCGCTGTAAAATTTATTCTCAAGCTAACATGCTTATAAGGAAATTTTCTATGTGCTCTGACTCTGTGAAGTGCTCCCTGTTTAGAACCTACATCACACCATTATATACTGCACAATTGTGGTCTAACTATAAGAAAAAGAGTATGCAGAGGCTTAAGGTAGCATACAATGATGCAATGAGGTTGCTGCTTCGTGTCCCTAGGTGGCATAGTGCCAGTCAATTATTTGTGTCCACTAGAGTGCCAACCTGTGAGGCACTCTTAAGACAACTGATGTTTAGCTTTATGTGTCACCTGGACAAGTCAGAGAACCACATAATTGAAGCCCTAGTCAGCCCTCTGAAAAGCTGCTATAGATTCACTTCTAGGTTAAGATGGCATTGGTGCAATAGCCTGTATATCCTATAGGCTAATATGCAATGTATTTTTGTATCACCTTTTGTATACTATCTATACTGTATGATGTGTTATATGGACCTGTGTCTGCAATAAAGTTTTTATAATTATAATTTATTATATATATATATATATATATACAGTATATATATATATATGTAAGGGATAATGCCCGACGAGGTGTCCATTATCAGAAGTTAATGGACGACGCGGAGGCGTGAACCGTCCGACGCGAAGCGGAGGACGGTTGCTTCCGCGAAGTCCATTAACTTCTGATAATGGACACCTCGAAGGGCATTATCCCGCTTATACCATGGTCACTTGCCAAAGAAAATAAATTAAGACCATTAATTAATATTTGCATGCGTTTTACAATCAAAATATAAAGTTGTTCACAAGCCATAATTTGGCTTCCCTAGTAACGCCTGAGGGTCTGACTAATACCTGGAACAATCATTACCCTCCCGTAAGGTTCTTATGCAACGGAAACGTTGTTCACTCCTCCAGTAAATAGAACGGACCTTAGATACGACTCGGCAACGGGAGGTATTCTAGTCCGCTCAGCTATGAGCCAGAGAGCTGACGTAATGCATTGTACATCGGGAATCGCGACGGCCTACTTTCAACATAAAGTGTACATATTTATAATTTGAAATATGTCCCAGCCTTTACACCACAGATACTATAGGGTCTATAGCATATAACCGTGTTTTCTGATTACAGTTTAATGCATTTTTCACAATTTACCAGCTGTCGTTTTGACGACTAATCACCGCGCCATTCGTTTCAATGGGAATCGCGACGGTCTATACTTTCAATAAAGTGTACATATTTATAATTTGAAATGTGTCCCAGCCTTTACACCACAGATACTATAGGGTCTATAGCATATAACCGCGTTTGCTGATTACAGTTTAATACATTTTTCACAATTTACCAGCTGTCGTTTTGACGACTAATCACCGCGCCATTCGTTTCAATGGGAATCGCGACGGTCTATAATTTCAACATAAAGTGTACATATTTATAATTTGAAATGTGTCCCAGCCTTTATACCACAGATACTATAGGGTCTATAGCATATAACCGCGTTTTCTGATTACAGTTTAATGCATTTTTCACAATTTACCAGCTCTCGTTTTGAAGGCTGAACAGACAATTTGACTGGAAGTACTTAGTAGGTGTCCATATAGCCAGAGCTAGCTCTGCATATAGCAGGGATTAATGGCCAACCTACAGCAGCCAATCAGAATCGAGTATTCCCTCTCCGTTGCCATGGTTACCATCTAGCGTTTGAGCCAGCGCAGTAATCTAACTGTAATCATGCAATTTGACCCGAACGTCTTTCCTAGGTGTACATTATCACTTTTTAACCTACACCTGCCAGCCAATCAGAATCGAGTATTCACGCCGACCATGGTATAAAAAAATATATATATATATATATATATATATATACACACACATATATATATATATATATATATATATATATATATATGTGTGTATATACACACACAGTGTTTTTCCTGCCGCCTCCAGCTCTCGACAAAACACTATTTTCCAACAAGCGTTGCACTCGCGGTGGATTTCTGTCATTTGTAACTGCAATTGCGGCATTACGCCGATGTGGTGGCGCTGTATCATAATCAGTTTAATCACCGCTCTCTAGACTAATGTACATAATTTCATCAACCTCATCAATCATCAATCAGCTGGCCAGCATTCCGTGAGCTAAATTAACCCGTTAACTCATAACGTATGGTCAAATATGCGGTCAACAAGACAGCACAAATTTGAGCTAACCAAGCATTTCTGTCTAGATATGTGCCGTATTTATTCAGTAAATAAATACTACTTATTCAGTGGGAAATGAAGTCCATAAAGTAGCCTGGCTGACTGGACTCGGATGGGACTACGTTTAGAAAGCTTTCCCGTTGCCAGGTCGTTACTAAGATTGTCTCTATTCACCGGAGTAATAAGGTAACGTTGCCATGTCGTTACTAAGATTGTCTCTATTTACTGGAGTAATAAGGTAACGTTGCCATGTCGTAGCTAAGATCGTCTCTATTTACTGGAGTAATAAGGTAACGTTGCCATGTCGTTACTAAGATCGTCTCTATTTACTGGAGTAATAAGGTAACGTTGCCATGTCGTTACTAAGATCGTCTCTATTTACTGGAGTAATAAGGTAACGTTGCCATGTCGTTACTAAGATCGTCTCTATTTACTGGAGTAATAAGGTAACGTTGCCATGTCGTTACTAAGATCGTCTCTATTTACTGGAGTAATAAGGTAACGTTGCCATGTCTTTACTAAGATCGTCTCTATTTACTGGAGTAATAAGGTAACGTCCACATTCCATATGAATCTCATGTTAAACAACATTAGGCATTAGTCAGACCCATATATTTCCCTGGTCATTTGCCGTTTGTTTCCAGGAACACAGAAAGTAGTGTGAGCTCATTGCATTTTGAGACAGTATTACCCCAAAATATGAATCAATACCCTTATATAGCCATGGCACTTCGCAGAGGCAAACCCCCGACACGTAGCCCCTGCGTTGTGCATTTTAGACAGAGATAGAGAGAGAGAGAGAGAGAGAGAGAGAGAGAGAGAGAGAGAGAGAGAGAGAGAGAGAGAGAGAGAGAGAGAGAGAGAGAGATTTTCTATAAAATGAAAAATAGGAGGCTGAGATGTTCTGTCTCTGGTTGTGAAATGTGTAATTGAAAACAAAAACGTGTTATATTTATGTTCAACTACACTGCAAGAGGGCTCCTGTGAACTGTAAATGAAAACAATAGCTTGTTATATTTTAAACAACTTTGCTGTTTGTTAACTGTATACATTAACACATTAGCTTTTATGTTTTATTTAATTGAATGTTGAACAGGGCACCAATTTTTTAAAAATAAAATATGCTTTTAACGTGATAATTGAATCGGTGGAAGACAGGAAAGCAAGAATTTGAGTGTGAAATGTTTTTTTTGCAATGGTACCACCTTCGCCTTATTTTGAGCCAGGAAAAACCCTGATATATATTCCATATATATATATTCCATATATATATATACATAGTTTATGTTGTGTTAATGTTCGTACCTCCCCTCCTGAGTAGCTGATAGATATCAGTCCCAAGACCATGGCAGTGCTGGGGGGGGCTTCTTTGGGGGCCGTCTTCTCTTGCTGTATATAAAACAATATAGAGGTTTAGTTAGTCTATAGAAAATACACCCACATTTATGTCATATTATTTCAACCATTGAAAAAAAACGTTCCATATTAACCTAATTACCTAGTATTACCTACTAATGACAATAGTACAAAGGGCTAAGTAGCCCCCCCCCCCCCCCCCCCCCCCATCATATTCTGTATTGTAGTACGGGTTCTTTGTTACTTTTTACTTATTTCACCTAATATCTTACCATTTAGAATATATTATGAAAGCCCAACAGTTGCTTGAAGGAAAGTACTACTACAAGGCTTATATTAAGTTAGTAAACATGAAGTTGCAAAACTGTTATATATGTGATAGATGAGGCGCAGTAAGGTTATGTGTATTATACATATTGGGCTTTTTAAAGTAACATTTAGAAATACACTTATATACAGAGAAACCAACTATATATTGAAATTGCCCCCCCTTCCGTTACATCAGTGTTGCTATAGTTAGAAACATATGCGTTGCCTTGTTCCCCAGCTCTCTGCTGCTCTCTATCGACCAGGTGGTCGACTAACTCCTCCTGCAGCTGCTGCTGTTGTCCAGCGTCCAGTGGCAGCCTCCACAACGCCTGACCCATCTGCGGACAACAGAACAACCCATGGAAACCAGATCATAATGTACAGTTTGAATTAATTCAATGTCTAATATACTTCTTTGTCCACGAGGGGGGAATTTGTGATGGACACCAGTGTGGCTGCCAATCACATTACATACATACATCAAATAGCCGAGGTCCTATATCCAAAAAGGGAAATGTAGATAAAAGTAAGTTCCATTATGTCAACTCCACAGATAAATTAAGTAATCAAGTAATCCCTCATATTGTGTACATAGATATATTTTCTGTATTTCATTGTTGTATTTTTTTATTAGTTCTTATTTTAATGTTTTATCTCTTGTTAATTTCTTCTATTTTCCTTTATTTGATGCTTTGATAAATAATTCAATAATTAAGTACAAGGTCAGTTAAGGCTGCTTCAGTCAAAGCAGCCTTAACTGCCTTGTCTGCGATGGCTGCCAAAACCCTGTCCAACACGACTGCTGCTGAGTCCGATCAAATTGTTATTTTCTCCATCATCCTTGTTCCACTCAACCCATTCTAACACTAGGCATATGGCAATAAGTTATGCTGTAAATATCTTTGTGGAGTGTATGTGAGTATATGTGTGGTTGATAGCATTCCTCACCTCTCCGCTGTGTGCCAGTGTGTGGTGAGCGTTCTGGCGCGTACTGGCTGCCGTGCATCACCCAAGTGGGTGCTACACTCTGGTAGCGGATGAGGTGTCATATCTCCCCCCCACACACACACACTATGTAAGCGCTTTGAGTGACCTCCAATAAAGCGCTATATAAATCCAATCAATTATTATAATTATAGCTGGTTTACAGCCTCACCTGGCCCGAGCCAGACTGATTGGACTCTGGGGCTGGGTGAGGTTGCACACCTGTGGTGCATGAGCAATCATGGCACCCAGGATACACCAGCTATCACCACACACACTCGGGAGAGAGCCACTGTCATGGCAGCATGTACCATCTGCTCGGCGTATTACATCTTGCCATCTCCAATAAATGCATATTCAACGCAACCTCAACCTATGTCCTGTGTTGGAGGGCCCCAGCAAAAGCAAATTGGTGGAGTGTAGCAGTTGCTCCTGCCACACGCCAACTAAGTGTCTTTTGCCTCACCCAGCCCCAGAGTCTATTCAGTTTGACTCAGGCCAGGTGAGGCTCTAAACCAGCTCTCAACCACACACACTCCACATACACTCCAGTCCACAATCTATATCCCATTAGGACTCCTTGACACACACTTATCTGTGCTGCAGACCCTTAGCGTCCAATTTCTTCAGGTTTGTACTGGCTGCTGCTGCTCCATACACCAAACACCCGTAATCAATTCTGGATCTTTCTTATCATGCTCTAATATATTATCTCTCTGCCCCCAAGCATACCCTGTTAAATACCTCATGAAGTTAATCACTTTAGTGCATTGTTCTACTACAATACTAATGTGAAACCTCCAAGTCATTATTTCTTCAAACCACACTACCAAGAATTTATAGACTGCCATCCTTTCTAATTGTCCTCCATAAAGTTGCAACCCACATACCTCCTTATACCTTGTCTGACCGAAAACCACAAACTGTGCCTGAGTTGCAGATATAGGGAAAACCTGTTTATCTGACCAACTCTCCACTGCTTTTAATGCCCCCTGAAGTTGTCTTAAAACCACGTCTTCCCTTTTTTTCAAAAAGAAAAAAGAGTGAAAAGCACTGGGCTCATCACGCTTCCTTGTGGGGTGCCATTATATGGCACCCCAAATTATACAATATATTTTTCTGCTACCAGCCCCACCAAACCCCAAGAAAAGCCTTGCCAAAGGTTTTTCACAGTAGGGATGGAATCAACCGTAAGTGGCTTACATACTGTGAAGAAGCTCATTCACTGTACTGCACTGTTTGCTTAGCATTTGCAAAGCCCTCTGTTTGTGACACTTCGTTAGAGGCATGAAAGCCTGGAAGCATGTTCATCAGAGGATTGAGCAGCATGAAAAAAGCAGAGTACATAGAAACTGTACAGAAGCTTATTTCCTTAAGGCCAGCAAAGGAGATATCAGTAGCCTACTGAGTGGTAACTAGATGTCCTTACATCAAGAGCAAGTTAAGAAAAAACGGCAGGTGATGGAGCTAGTTGTGGATGTAATCAAAGTGATCGGTAAACGTGGCCTTAGCTATAGGGGAGGCAAAGCTGAGGCTGCTTATACCATGAAAGACAATACTGTTGACCATGGAAACTTTTCAGAGTTGATATTGCTGTGTAAATACGACACTTGCTTGCAACAGCATGTAAATGAGTGCACCGAAAAGAGCAAGACATAGCATGAGACTAGGGGGAAGGGCAGAGGGTCCCTTGTTACTCTGCTTTCAAAAGACACCAATAACCAGGTTATAGATGTCATCAGCCAATTAATAAAACAAACTGTTGCAAGTGAAGTCAGAGAAGCATGGATGTTTTCTGTCCAGATAGATACCACCCAAAATATCACATCCAAGGACCAGTGCTCAGTTATGTAACAGGTAACGTTATTTATGAGCGGTTGATTGCTATTGTGGATTGTGAAGCATCTATATGACAGTATTTTCTGGTACCCATGAAAGAAATTATACAAAAAGTTAACGTAGATATTTCTTCTTGTGTAAGCAACTGGACAGATGGTGCAGCTAACATGCAGGGAGAATATGAAGGGTTTTGTATTTTTCTCTCAGAGTAGTCTCCTAACCAAAGTCATGCCTGGTGCTATGCACATTCTGAATCTGGTGTTGGCTGACAAAACAGGCAATGTTCTACAGAGTGCATCACTTTTTGCATTGCTGAATGACATTGCTATTGTCATACATGAATCATACAAGCCCATGCATAAGTGGGAAGAGATGAGTGCAGACGAGTGTCACAGTAAACTTTGTCCAATAGGGCAAACACGGTGTTGGGCAAAGAATCAAGCTCTGACCAAGGTGTTTGTGTGGTTTGGAAACCCTGACAGTGCCATGTTTGTTGACCTGGTCCTGACCCTCGCAACAATCAAACAAGACAAAACCATTAAGCCAAACATTCGCGTCAAGGCTAAAGTATACACAGAGGCCCTCCTGAAATATGAGACAATTCTCACAGCTCAAATCTTTCTTAAGGTTTTTGAGCACACATCACCCTTGTCTAAGTATCTGCAGACAAGTGTGATGAATGTCCTCACAACAAAACACAGAAGACAACTTCAACAAGTGCGTGAGGGACTTCAATGGGGTCAAAAGAGCTGCAAACCGCAATGTCATAATGGACACTGTTACAGATAGTATTCACCAGCGGTTTGATTCCAATGTAATTGCTCTGATTTTGCCCGCCTTGACCCAAAAAGCATCACTGGAATAAGGGAAAGGGGTCTTCCTGAATCAGAAAGAGCTGAGCAAATGTTTGCGGAAATTTGATGCCAGAGCTACTGTTGGTACCTTGCAGGCTGAGCTGTCAAGCCATGCCACACTGGGAAAGACTGAAGATGTCCCCTCTGAAAGGTAAGATCATCAACTGGTGATGCACCTGAAGACAGAGAGGATCCTGAATATGGAGGACCATGCAATGTGGAAGAGCTGGAGCTGGTGAACAGCAATTGTTCTTTGTACAAAAACTGTGCCATTTGTGTGCATCCCCTCCTGTCATGTTAGAATCTATTGACTGATGCAAATCATGTCCTTGGACTGGCCTACAAGTTTCTCCCTACCTTATCCATCACTCAAGTGGCCTGAATGGCAGACAGGCAGACAGGCCCACCCCAATTGGGGTGGGCCTGGCTGCATCATGTACTTCCTGTTACAAAAGGTTGAGGGCCAACTTACTTTCATGCCTTCACCTAGGCTGAGAGGTCATACATTTTATCGTACTTATTTGGTCTACTGGAAGCAATTTCCCTTTTCTTACTTCCTATGAACTGTGTACACCAGTTAACAGTCCCCGGAGCAAGACAAACAACGACATTGAGAAGTATGTGAAATGTGAAATTAATGTTATTTCTTAATTGAAGCCACTGCAGTGGCTTCCCACCCACTCCCGACGTATATCACTCCATCGGAAGCTTCTCTTACCAATAAATGCACAATTGAATTTAGCAATGCAAGTCGCACGCAAAGGTCACACTACTCCAAGTATTTATCTCTGCAGACCGGAGCCAAGCAAGTAGGAGGGACTCACTAACATCACTCCCACAGCATGTGGGAGGGACTTTAGTAGAGGCAGAAATCAGGTCATAATAAAAGTTAATGAAGCGCTTCTAAAATACCCTGCACTGAATACATTTAATTAGATTCCAAATAATACAACCCGCTAGCCTGGCAAGCCAGACCCACATCAGAAAGATGTAAGGTCTGGCGCAGCTCCATTGGCAGTGTGGGCGGGATAAACGGTTGTCTTTCAAGTTCCCTCTGCACGCAATAGGATAGCGCTACAACCAATCAGAGCAACGAAGAAGGTGACGTAGTCAGAGCCGTCGCTCTGACTACGTAATTAATCAAAACTCCGAATACATATTTCTTTTCGAGGAAAAGAAATATGGAAAAACTTCAGTGCCGTTCTTTGTTCTTTTCTCAAATAAAATGTTAACTTCAAGTCTTGAAGAGTCGCGGCCAAAGCCGAGTCGAAAGACAGCCGTTCGCCAGCAGCAGCAGCCATTGTTTACCTCTAACACGGAACCGTCGCAACTCTGTGGTCATGGTAGCCCGGCTTTCGACTCCGCCCCTCACGCTGTGATTGGTCTGACATACTTTGTGTTTCCAGCACCAAAAAGCCGACGGAGCCGTGCTAGACCTACCTAGCTGCCAAATAAATTTGCTGCCGCTAGGTGGTGTCTAGATTTCTAGGCTAACAACCCGCCATTGTAGTCATACTTTGTTCATCCATCATTTTATAGTTTAACTAATTTACTTAGTTAGATACTAACTCTTTTACAATATTCTTTCTGTTCTTCCTTTTTATCATTGTCTTTCGTTTCGGTCTGTACAACTACTGTTCAGCTTTTTATCTTGTCTTTCTCTCTTTAGCTCTATCCATTAGGGCTGTCCCGAATACCATATTTTGGGCTCCGGAGCTTCGGTAGTAATCGACAGTGAATATTCGAATATTCGGGGGGGGGGGGGGGGGGCAAAAAAAAAAGAAAAAAAAAAAGTTGTCTATGCCAATTGCCTTAGCCCCAGATGTTCCCACATTACTCCTTATTAGGGATGGGCATAATTAATCGATGATCGATCATTGATCGTTAAGAAATGTGTCGATCAATTTATATTGTTATCGATCAAAAGGACGTTGTGTTGCATACTGTGAGTCTTGAAGCGGTGCGGTGATCGCGGCTTTAGTTCCCCGTGTCTGATCGCTGTAATTCGGAGCGTGAATATCGGTTGAATATCTAATATCTTTCTAACTTTAAAAAACACTTTAGTATTTTTAAGACGATAGTCGCACATCCCTCGTAACTACGCCGTGAAGGTGAACCCTCCCGGACTCCGCTATTAACATGAACCGCTCCGCAGGAGGAGCCGCACGGCCACACGCACCGGACACCAGAATACCAACACGTGTTTTCCATTTGCTTGCTGTTAAATAAAGTTGTGTGCAGTTATATGGTTAAATACGATTATTGATTAATGACCGATCGCGTACTGCGGTCAAGACAGCCGTCTCTCGGTTTCGCGTGGTCAAGCCAGCCGCTCCAACATTTTAAATACTTCCATAACTGACATTTAACAAAACGTTCAGCCTCATACACTCACCGGCCACTTTATTAGGTACACCTGTCCAACTGCTCGTTAACGCAAATTTCTAATCAGCCAATCACATGGCAGCAACTCAATGCATTTAGGCATGTAGACATGGTCAGGACGATCTGCTGCAGTTCAAACCGAGCATCAGAATGGGGAAGAAAGGTGATTTAAGTGACTTTGAACGTGGCATGGTTGTTGGTGCCAGACGGGCTGGTCTGAGTATTTCAGAGACTGCTGATCTACTGGGATTTTCACGCACAACCATCTCTAGGGTTTACAGAGAATGGTCCGAAAAAGAGAAAATATCCAGTGAGCGGCAGTTCTGTGGGCGCAAATGCCTTGTTGATGCTAGAGGTCAGAGGAGAATGGCCAGACTGGTTCGAGCTGATAGAAAGGCAACTGTAACTCAAATAACCACTTGTTACAACAGAGGTATGCAGAAGAGCATCTCTGAACGCACAACACGTCGAACCTTGAGGCGGATGGGCTACAGCAGCAGAAGACCACACCGGGTGCCACTCCTGTCAGCTAAGAACAGGAAACTGAGGCTACAATTCGCACAGGCTCACCAAAATTGGACAATCGAAGATTGGAAAAACGTTGCCTGGTCTGATGAGTCTCGATTTCTGCTGCGACATTCGGATGGTAGGGTCAGAATTTGGCGTCAACAACATGAAAGCATGGATCCATCCTGCCTTGTATCAACGGTTCAGGCTGGTGGTGGTGGTGTAATGGTGTGGGGGATATTTTCCTGGCACACTTTGGGCTTATTAGTACCAATTGAGCATCGTGTCAAAGCCACAGACTACCTGAGTATTGTTGCTGACCATGTCCATCCCTTTATGACCACAGTGTACCCATCTTCTGATGGCTACTTCCAGCAGGATAACGCGCCATGTCATAAAACGCGAATCATCTCAGACTGGTTTCTTGAACATGACAATGAGTTCACTGTACTCAAATGGCCTCCACAGTCACCAGATCTCAATCCAATAGAGCACCTTTGGGATGTGGTGGAACGGGAGATTCGCATCATGGATGTGCAGCCGACAAATCTGCAGCAACTGCGTGATGCTATCATGTCAATATGGACCAAACTCTCTGAGGAATGTTTCCAGTACCTTGTTGAATCTGTGCCACGAAGGATTAAGGCAGTTCTGAAGGCAAAAGGGGGTCCAACCCGGTACTAGCAAGGTGTACCTAATAAAGTGGCCGGTGAGTGTATATGTTTTCTGACTAAGGTAGGCCTATTGCTTTTAGATAGTTCATGCAATTGTTTCTAAATGTGTGGCTCATCTTTTTGTCGCGAGCCTTTTCCGAGCGCCGGCTGCATATTGTATCGGCATATGTCGGCCTTTTTCCCTTTTTTCAAAACAGTTATACAGTTTAATGCCCACTTTTACTGCCTTGTTTGATTATTGTTGGCCGATAAGTAGGCTACTTATTGTAATTGGAATACAGACTTAGTCTTGTTGAATCTCCAAACCTTTAAGAGCGCATTGTTCGGCTTTTACGAGCGCCGCATAGGCCTATAACCAGGGACGGGCTGCCATAGGGAGGTTCGGCCGGACGATTTCAGGCCGATTATTTTGTATTTTTTTATTTTGTGTATTATTATTTTTGGGCCGGTCCAGATTATTGGGCCAATCCAGGACTGTCATAATACGGTCGTAGGTCCGCGGTGCGCTACAAACGCTACAAACTGAAGCCTGACGTTCACTGCTGTGAGTGATGTCACGCGCCCAAGCTGAGATGGTATATATTTCCACATCTTAACAGTCAAGTATAAATATAGTACAAGAATGTGCTGACAAAATGTATTTTGCGGTTCGCCTTTAGTGATAGCCTACATTTAGAAAAAAAAAAAAAAAAAAAAAAAAAAAAACGAATATCCGAATCCCAAAATTGAAAACCGAATACCTACCCAACGAACGAATATCCGAATAGTCGAATATTCGGGTCCAGCCCTACTATCCATATAGACATGTTTCACTTTTGAAGACTTAAAGGTACACTGTCTTGAACTTAGTGGCATCTAGCGGTGAGGTTGCAGATTACAACCAACTGATAACCCCCCCCCTCCCTTTCCAACGATGTATTACATTACATTACATTTAGCAGACGCTTTTATCCAAAGCGACTTACAATTGAGGACATAGTCAAGTTTCAATATAATCAAGAGCAATAAAGACAAAGGCGATTCAACTTCAATAGCATAAGAGTGATCAACATAGCTTCAATAACAGTGAACAAAGTGAGCATCATGGCTTCATTATTCAACATGGTTTCAGGTGCTCTCGGAAGAGAAGAGTTTTTAAGAGCTTCTTGAAGACAGGGAGGGACGCCCCTGCTCTTGTAGCAACTGGTAGCTTGTTCCACCATTGGGGAACTGCAGATGCGAATGATCTTGACTGAGATCGCCTTGTGTTTAAGGAGGGCGAGGCCAGTCGGTGCTGTTGTGATGAGCGCAACGCCCGGGCGGGGGTGTAAGCCATTATGATTGAGGTTAGGCAGGTAGGCGCAGACCCTGAAATCACTCTGTAGGCAAGAGACAGTGACTTGTGTTTGATTCGGGCAGCCACCGGTAGCCAGTGTAGGTCAGTGAGCAGAGGCGTGACGTGTGCTCTTTTAGGTTGCTTAAAGACCGAACGCGCCGCCGCGTTCTGGACTTTTTGCAGTGGATTAATTGAGCAAGCTGGTAGGCCAGCTAGGAGGGCATTGCAGTAGTCGAGGCGGGATATGACCATGGCCTGTACCAGGAGTTGGGTAGCATATTGGTTCAGGTACGGTCTGATTTTCCGTATGTTGTAGAGTGCAAAGCGGCACGACCTGGCAGTCGAGGCGATATGGTCCTTGAAGGATAGCTGATCGTCAATCATGACGCCCAGGTTTTTCACCATCCTGGTGGGAGCAACCGTGGTAGAGGCAAAGTTTAGGTTGATGTTGTGTTTGATTGAGTGCTGGGCTGGGATAACCAGGAGTTCAGTCTTGGACAGGTTAAGTTGAAGGTGGTGATCCTTCATCCAGACAGATAGGTTGGAGAGGCATGCCGAGATTCGTGCTGAGACGGTAGGGTCATCTGGCTGAAATGACAGATACAGCTGCGTAGCAGTGGTACGAGAAGCCATGAGAGCGGATGATCTGGCCCAGTGAAGTAGTATACATGGCGAAGAGAAGAGGCCCCAGTACCGAGCCTTGGGGGACCCCTGTACCGAGGCTTTGGGACGAGGATGTATGTCCCTGCCATGACACCATGAAGGAGCGCTCAGAGAGGTAGGATCGGAACCAAGATAGTGATGTGCCCGAGATGCCCATGTTTGAGAGTATAGATAGTAAAATGCTGTGGTTGACCGTATCGAAGGCAGCTGATAGGTCTAGAAGGATCAGTACGGAGGACTGGCCCGCAGCTCTAGCTGTTCTTAGAGCTTCTGTTACAGATAGCAGAGCTGTTTCCGTGGAGTGGCCGCTTTTGAATCCCGACTGGTTCCTGTCGAGCAGCTCGTTCTGAGTGAGGAAGTCGGTGATTTGTTTTGAGACCGCCCTTTCTATGGTCTTAGATAGAAAGGGGAGGAGAGACACCGGTCTGTAATTCTCAACCTGGGCGGGGTTGAGTGAGGGTTTTTTAAGAAGCGGCATAACCCTTGCCTGTTTGAAAGTGGATGGAAAGATCCAAGAGGCAAGTGAAGCGTTTATCACACATGTGATTGATGGCACCACAGTGGGGGCTATGGCTTGTAGGAGTTTTGTAGGAATTGGGTCCAGTGGACAGGTAGTAGGACGGCTACCAGTGAGTAGTTTTGATACCTCGCTCTCAGTGAGAGGAGTAAATGAGGCGAGAGATACGCCATTGATCGGGGGAGGAGCTGGGCTGGGCTGGGGTGGGTTTCGATGGGCTTCGATGGGCTGCGATGGGCTATGATGGCTGGGCGGGTCACAGAATGTTTTGCTGATCTTAGCTACTTTATCAGTAAAGAATGACGCAAAGTTGTCAGCTGAGAGGTTTGTAGCAGGCGGAGGCGGATTGAGCAGTGTTTTGAAGGCGGAAAATAATTTCCGTGAGTCAGTGGTACTGCTGATTTTGTCATTGTAGTAAGCAGTTTTTGCAGTAGTGATGGTAGTAGAGAAGGAGACAAGAAGAGCCTGGAGATCCTTGAGGTTTTCAGGATTACTGGTTTTGTGCCATTTTCTTTCTGCAGCTCTGAGGGTGGAGCGCAACTTGCGGATGGTATCAGTCAGCCATGGGCGGGGCTGGGTAGAGCGTACAGGTTTGGTGGATAGAGGACACAGGCTATCCAAGCACAAGCTCAGTGTAGACCTGAGGGACTCTGTAGCAGCATCAACCTCTAGTGATTCCAATGTGCTAAGAGGAGGCAGCACGGAGGCAACAGCGGAGGCAAACTGCTCGGGTAGCAGGTTCCTGAGATTGCGGTGGAATGAGATCATTGGTGTAGGAGCAGGGGGCTGTTCCGGGAGGCAGACAGAGAAGCGGATGAAGAAGTGGTCAGACGTGTGTAAAGGCGTGACCAGCAGACAGTCAGCTTTGCAGTCTCTGGTGAGAATTAAGTCAAGTTGTTTGCCACCTTTATGGGTCGGGGGGCTGCAGACCAGTTCTATGTTTAATGCTTTTATGAGAGACAGGAAGTCCTCGGAGCAGGATTTGTCCAGGTGGATGTTCATGTCACCTAGGACGAGTAGCGGGCAGTCTAGCTCGGGGAGGGAAGACAGAAGTGTGTCTAGCTCATCCACAAAGTCACCTAGCTGTCCTGGTGGACGGTAGATGACAACCACAGAGATTTTAATCGGGGCCGTAATCAAGATGGTGTGATACTCAAATGATACATAGTTATGTTCAGTCAGAAGAGTCTTGAAGTTCCATTTGTTGGAGATGAGGATGCCCGTTCCACCTCCTCGCTTGGATGGGCGGGGGGTGTGAGAGAATGCGTGGTTTGAAGATAGCGCAGCCGGGGTAGCAGTGTTTTCAGGCTTTAGCCAAGTTTCAGTTAGAGCCAGAAGATCCAGACTTTGGTTAGTAGCATATGCAGAGATGAAGTCAGCTTTGTTTACTGCAGACTGGCAGTTCCACAATCCAACGGAGAAGGAGGCACGTGGAGGTGTGGCTTGTTGAAGTGACTTGAGGTAGGATACATTTCTTTGCCGCGAGTGGTGGCGGTAATGATGATTGCGGACACCGGTGATCACGGAGATTGTCTTGAGGCACATCTTAGTGTAGAGGTTGATGTGCTATGGCAAGAGCACAGGTTGCCTTGTTGGTGGCCTAGCTCGGTGGACTCGCACAGGTAGACTCGCTTGTCTTTACACGAGTGGGTCTTTACACGAGTGGGTCTTTACACGAGTGGGTCTTCACAGGATGGGGCTACACAGGAGTGCTGACGCTTCCGCTGACGCTCCAGCTGAAGGGTCAGGTGATAACGATGCCTATGCAATACGATGAGTACCGCCTCCCGTTTAGTAAGACAAAAGAGTGTAGTTTCTGGGGCGTGGCTAAGTCACACGTCCCTCAATTGCCCAGGAAGCAGCAGATTACCAATACTTACTGTGGATAGTGGACAGGTTCAAAGTGCAAGGTATAGCAACACAGAGTAAATGTCAATCAGAGAGGCACTTACAGTACTTCTGGAGTCTCCACACGCCCTATATGCTTGTCCTGAGTTCTGGAGTTCAGAGTAGCTGTTTATGCTTCTCAGTAGTGAATCGTACCGCCTCCCGTTTAGTAAGACAAAAGAGTGTAGTTTCTGGGGCGTGGCTAAGTCACACGTCCCTCAATTGCCCAGGAAGCAGCAGATTACCAATACTTACTGTGGATAGTGGACAGGTTCAAAGTGCAAGGTATAGCAACACAGAGTAAATGTCAATCAGAGAGGCACTTACAGTACTTCTGGAGTCTCCACACGCCCTATATGCTTGTAGGAGAAGCTACGGTGGCCTGTACTAGCCTGTAAGGTGCCAGTAGGTACTGATGCTATGGTGGCCTGTACTGGCCTGTAAGGTGCTAGTAGGTACTAGGGGTGCAATAAATACCAGAAAACTGTAATTGAATACATGGTCCAAATCTCAACGAGTACTCGTATACTCGTTTTGGTTTGTGATAGTTTCCAACAATGTACATATCAAAAGTCACCTGTTTACATTATCTGTTACATTCACACTGGAGCTCCACTGGCCACAAAGTTTTTTACCTGCTTTTTCCTGTTGTAGAGCTAGCAGGTTATACTTCTAAACATCGATTTTAATGTTATATCCATTCCGAACATTTTGTAACGTAAGACGTATCGGTTTAATTACGTAATTACTCATAGCTGTGATTGCGTCTTTAGTTCCCCGCGTCAGATCAATGTAATTCGGAGTGTGAATATCTGTTGAATATCCAATATTTTTCTAACAAAAAAAAACCTCTTTAAAACGCCATAAACTACTATATTGATATGTGATTATTATTTTCAGGTCATTATACACTAATGAAAACATATATATGAATAGTATATTCAATTTCTGCCAAGTCTGTTCCACTAGATGCCATGAAATTCTACACAGTGTAGCTTTAATTTATTACATTTTGTATTATTATTATTGGTATTTTCCAATATTATTGGTTATGTAAAAACATTTGACTGATTTCATCCAATTGTTGGAGTGTTTGATTTATTTGACTTTTGTCATAGAACCAAACCAAAATTCACATTTTTGGAAAGGCCTCGTCTTGAAGAAGTAAGATATGTTGAGAGATGTCAGTGGACATAACTGAGCTTATGACCTATGAACCTGAGAGCATGTCAGGTTGGAAGCGTCATAACCCTGCAATTAAATGGGCTACCAAAAAAAGGTTCCGCTGGTTGATCATGTTGTGATCCATCAACCTCTCTCATCATCATTGGCGATCACTCAAGGTCAATATGATGTCATGTGTGGGTCTTCAGATGGCTGAAGTGGCCAATCCCAGATCCACAGGTTCTATTGCAATCTTTTGCACCATTTCAGCATTATTATTTGACTCTGAAACTATTTACTTAGGTTTTTGCATAGCAAAATAAACACCCTTCTTTAGGCCTATTTTCCTTCCGTCATTCTTTCTCACCATTATAGCTTTCTTTCATTCATATGGTCTGTCAATCCCCCCACCCACCCACAATTGTATTTACCCCTTGTTGATTTATATGAAATGTGTGCCTTTTAAATGAGATGTCTCTCTCAACAGAATGGGATTTCACAAGTTTATTTCCCAGACAGGGAACCCCGAAACATACAATTGATTTTGAGATGCTGAACAAAAAACACAGGAGTCTTAGAAAATATCCATGTCTTCTCTTTATTCAAAAGTGAACAAAAATGATTACTCGTCCTCATCACCCTCCTGTCACTCCTCCAGGGCCACCTCCTTCTCCTCCTTATTTATCCCCATCCTGCTTAGACAAACAATAAAAAACACCTGAGTAACATTTAAGTGACAGCCACTCAATAACGCCAATGTTCAGTGCTGTCCGTACCTGCTGCACCTGAGCCATGGGGATGGCAACGGCCTGATGGGGTGTTGGGATGCTGGCCTGGGCCATGTCAGATACATGTGGTCCTGTGTGAATTTTTAATGACAATATTTACTTTATACGGTATATAGATTACATCCTAACTGTTTAACATCTGAGGGGGCCCAAAGAAAGGCTGGGGGGCACAACCGAAGGGCCTGGGCAGGGATGCTTCTTAATATGACTGGTGTTGTCATGAACCCTTCTAAACATTAATTTGAGGCAACTATGACAGTGATAATGGGGTTTGTCATGGCAACTAAGGTGACATTTATACACTCTGAAATTAGTTAAGGAGGAATATCAATTACAACATTGGTTTCCACAACTAAACTTATTACAATATTTGGGCTACTTTTAACATATTTTGCAAAATGAACAAGTCATAAGTCAGCAAGAAACAACATACAATAACTAAGTCTTTGGCAATATCTTTAGCGGACCCACAGACATTTATCAGACTTGCGGAGCATTTACATCAACCAACATGTTAAAGCAGAGAGGTACCAATGAGAGACAAGATAACTAAAAACAAAGAAAGCATCCCAGTACAAGACAATAATTAATTACACCCATTAATAACTGTCCATGTTAAATGATTCTGGAGGTTTCCCACCGCCTTGTGTGCACCTTTAAATTTTACTTTTTCAGTGGGACAAAGAGGGCAATGACAATTAGGGCACTTCTTGCAGAGATACACCTCAAGTGCATTGTCCAAATGCCTCAGAGTCATGAACCTCCAGAAATGGCAGAAATGTTATGACCTTTATGAAGCAAAGCTTGTGGCAACACAATATCAAACATCTGAATAACCTACAGTATTGTCCACTGTCAATAACTACTTTAACTTCATAATTAATGAAAAACAAATGTATGTTTTCATCAAATTATATATCTCAAAACAATCTCAATTACTTTTTAACTATTAGCCAAAACAAGTTTGTTTGTATTTATTTAAATTGGAAGTATATACATATTTGGCATAGCCATGATTTGCCATTACCACAGATGTAACTAATTGATTCTTTGCAATTTGAAAAATTACATTATTCCAATCATGGCACCCAAGATAAACCAGCCATCACCACACACACTCGGGAGAGAGCCACTGTCATGGCATGTACCATCTGCTCAGCGTATTACATCTTGCCATCTCCAATAAATGCATATTCAACGCAACCTCAACCTGTGTCCTGTGACGGAGGGCCCCAGAGGCCCTGTGTTATTAGTGTTACACTTTTTGTCTCTTACCAAAGAAAAGTCAATGGAGTTAAAGGCCTGGTGACAGTGGAGGGAGGGCCAGACAAGTTTACTACGTGCCATGCCTTCTGGTTGCATAGAAGAGGATACATTTCCTGGCAAAATTACAATCATTGACACCCTTCCCAACCTGTTTGAGGTCCAAGGTAGTGCCAATTTGCATGGCAATCCCACCACAGTTATTAGACCTTATCCACCATTGAAGATTTTTGGGAACTCTGGAAAAGGGAAGAACAATTGTTAAGTTAAAAAACGTTTTGGACCATTTGGACAACAGCATGACAACCAACCCCATGATGAAGTTGTTTGTCACAAGATGTCAGTCTTTGATGATTGTAACCTTTTCATGAATTAAACTACACAGATAAAAGGCATATCACTTTTACTAATGTCGAAGTTGCTCTTCTCCACATAAAAGTAAGAAATGTGACAACCAAACTACAGTCTCACGCTAGCTGATAACAAAAATGGATACCCCCTTCATCAATTACCACAGCACTGTAATGTAATATGACCAGTCTAAGATTAATTTAGCTGGCTAAAATACATTACTGTTGCATGTTACATGGATGGTTTTATCAAGCTCGCTATAGCTACTATTAACTTGCCTGCTCTCTTTAGGCTCCAAGTCACAGAGAAATATGCAGACATTAATTACATTTGATTAAATGTTTGTATTCATATCGGATCATAACAACACATATTTTCACAGTTACATCACACATTTCAATTACCTTCACTTCGGTTCTTCCTCAACTTCTGAATCTTGTCACGTTGTTTGGTTTTCTTGGATGCCGCCGGTTAACCAATCAGATGTGGGAACGATCAAGCCCCCCCACTTGAAACTATAAGTCCCTCCTACTTGAAGGTGTCCGCCCACTTGCTGCCTCACATCAACTGATCACTGAGAATAAAATTAATTCACCCTACAAAACTGAAATCAGTCTGTTTCAAAGTGTTTTGCAAAGCTTTCCAGGAGTATATTTGTACTGCTTTCTCACATGTATAGATATTTAGCTTTTTCAACACATTTTTAGATTTGCTTATCAGTACATTTGGGGTCGGAATGCTATACTGACCCCTTACTATAGTTATAAATTGCAGGCAGCTCTGCAAAGATCCACATTGTGGTCCAGTGTCATGGTGCAGATCTTCGCAAACATGCAGTACGTAGAACTGTAAATCCAGCTTTACACACCCCTGCTGTCATCCCCAGCCCCGACATGTGAAAAATGCAGAAGCTTACACCAATGTGATTTAATAGCTATGGTAAATGCTTTAAGAAATAAACACATGCTCTGGCTTCAGTGATGACTATTAAATATTGTAGCGACCCAGGAGGGTGGGCCGCGGTATTACGTTTGTGTGTAGCCCAAAGGATTATGGGGCTGGTTATTGGTTTCTGTTAAAGGGGTTTTTGGTAAGGTTATGATGTTGTGTTTGTCATGTTGTTAAGTTCTATGTTTATGAGACACAGACCATTGTAACCTGACTGACTGAGTGACTGTGTAGAACCGTGACGCAGACAAGTATGTTCGGGAATGCTTGGGGAATCTGTGTTGTTGAGTGTGATCAGGGTTAAATGGATGGACACGCTGACGGGTCGCCCAGTCTAACCCAATGATGCCAGTGTACCTCGACTGATGGGGAGGAAGTTTCTGATGCAAGACGGGAGCCATCCTGAGATCAGCCATACAGAACAGCGCCTACACGGGCCAGTCAACACCCACAGCCCCGGACGACTTCCACAGACCGGACCAGCCATGGTCGACATGAACGCTGCCCCAGCGATATCGCCAACGACCCCTCTGTCGGTCATTACATCAACCATGGCTGCACATCAAACCCTTGCTAAGTACAGCTTGCAGCACGGTACAGAATGGGGAGACATTTTGGGCAGTGTCTATTTGTGGACAAGAGCAAGGAGCAAGCTGGTCAGGAAGGGGAGAGCCTGGTTCCACGTTCAACGCGGCTACCTACAGTTCAGTGCAGCAGACCGGGCGACCTCGCCCGGTCTACGATCTACGCCAGCATGTGCGCCTCGCTGCACCCTGGTCCCTAAATGAGGCGCTACAGGAGGCAGAGCGGGCCGAGGCCATCTTCCACATCTGGGCCACACCACCGAGGGCACCCTCGTCCTCACCACACATCACAGGGCAACACCAACCGCTGCCATCGCTGTGACGAGCCTGGACACATAGACCGTGACTGCCCGGCACCCGCACACTTCACCCTCTTTAACTTAATACCTAAAAGTAACCATCTCTAACCTAATGACAAAACCTAACCATCTATAGCCTAATACCTAAACTAATCCACTTCTTACTTCATACCTAAACATAACCATCTCTAACCTAATGCCTAAACTTAACCATCTGTAACCTTACACCTGAACATAGCCACCTCTAACCTATACTTAACCATTTCCAACCTAATACCTGAACGTAGCCTATCTCTATAACACCTCACCTACACCACCTCTATCCTAATACCTAAACTTAACCATCTCTAACCTAATGACTAAACTTAACCATCTATATCCTAATACATAAACTAAACCACCTCTTACTTCATACCTAAACATAACCATATCTAACATTAACCACCTGTAACATTATACCTGAACATAGAACATAGCCACCTCTAACCTATACTTAACCACCTGAACGTAGCCTATCTCTATAACACCTCACCTGCACCATCTCTATCCCAGCACACAAGCTGAACTCACAATCCTGCTCCACCAGTCTCTCCCAGGTGGGGCCTCTGGCAAACAGTGACGTTGGAGGTGTCACCTAGTATGCTAGTATATGACCCGCAGTCCCCGCCTCAGCTCCTCCGCCATTGGCCCAAGAGAAATGAACTATTAAACCACGCCAGCGATTTGCTGGAAGACAAATATCCATTAAAAAAAGCTAGCCAAGCCAACCCTGCTAGTTTTGAGCGGTGAAAAGCATATACGCCGCAGCACAGGTGTAGCGTATTAAAGTGAAGCCCCTGTTTGGGAAGGGGGGGGCGTGATATCCCCATGTTTACGACCCTCGCCAACTTTGTGACTACTTTTTTACAGTTAGCACCGTCGGTGTGTAATGATCGCTCATGATGATGAGCGGCGTTGTAATACGAAATACGCCACACGCGTCACACTGGTCTACAAGTGTCCCGAGGAGCTTCACCCACTCCTTTGGACGTGGACGTCCACATCCACCGCCGGACGGACGGACGGAGGTCCACATCCAGCCTCACCTCGCCGCGGTCCCGTCGCCGTGACGTCACGGCGAGAAGGCCACCTGCGCGCGCGGAGCGGAATGTCCACCAACTGGTCGGTGGAAACCGGGCAAACAACATTTTACTTTGTTTTCTTTCTAAACGACGGACTTATTTTTTAGTAACGGTGACAACATGGCGTGTATTCACAATTTTGACGTGACACCACGTTTAAAAACAAAAACAAAGACGACTTGGGGTTTCGCTGCCCCTTTAATCCATTTCTTAATGTAATGCGTTCCGCAGCCATGGCGACACCTACCTGAGTTTCAGTGATTAATGAATCCCTCCGCCAACCCGACCGTAAGCATGGACGGCGGGGAATAACGTGTGTACACACAAACAGTAGTTGGATGTTGTGCTCGGAGTGCAGCGTCCGTACATACAGTACTCCTACTGGGTATCATCTGTTTTCCTTCCTCACTCCTCCTTCTTTTAGATGTCGTCCCGCCCCTCTTGTCGCGCAGCAAAAATCAGAAAACACGCACGCACGCACACACACACACACACACACACACACACACACACACACACACACACACACACACACACACACACAACTACATTAAATAAAAATGACAAACAAATCACATTGCATAATCGGGCGAGGAGCACGTTATTGCGTGCTCTGACGCAGGAAGACGCGCTTCCTGTTCTGTTCACCAATACAAACAGACGTGCCTGTCCCCTAAGTGGCCCTTTATACACTGGCCATATGAGGTCGCTGGACATTACAAGTCTCAAACTAACTTGTTTTTCGCCGGATCTACAAGTCAGAAAAAAACTTAAAAAATGTTCAAACACCTTCAGCTTGTAAGGGGGGGGGAGAGAGTAAGCCCGCCAATGCCGCGCCTTGTAGCATGTCACGTGACACATTACAGGAAGTGAGATGGACGTGTTCGTCTCCTTTTGAAAAATCTCTGATACGACTCTCATCATGTTTAATAATTAGGAGCGTTTTTTTTAAATCATATCTGAAATAATATGACCCAAGAGCCACGTTAAGCTAAACCGAAAGGCTTAAACGGACTTGAATCAATCTTTCATTGTTTTAATGGGAAATTAGATTTGCCTCGACGGTTAAACGATGTCGACCGGCGATGTTAAAGGTTGTCTTCGTAAACTTGACTCGTTGTTGCGTGCCGTCAAGTATCCAAGAGACGTCGATTACAATGGGTAGGTCACTACACATATATTTAAGCCCACTAAGTTAACCGCGAATCAACATACAATTAAGTGGGATTTTAAGTCGCAATATTAAAAGTATGGCTTTCGTCCCATAGTATATATTGTGATTTGCTTGGTTTCAAATGTTGGAAATAGGGAAATGTTTCTCTCACTCACTCTCCAACTCTTAATATAGTTCTTATCTTTAATATGTTATAACATTATCCTTAATGCGAAGACCACGCCTGCAAATTACGAGCTCTGCGTTGGACACGTGCTGCTGCTGCGGTTTGTTTACTAGCGTTTCCATGACGCCTTGTAGCTCAGTTAGCTCCCCAGCATAGCATTTGAAGAGAGCCAACTGATACCTGGTGGCCTTGGGTGACCCTACCGAGAGCATGAGGCTCAGACCATAGACATATATACGTATATTATGTCTATGGCTCAGACGACATAGCCCGGAGATCATCTCGCAAGCACTTCCGCCACCTCAAGGCCCCGGTCACAGAAGGGGTCAATAAAAAAGTGACATTTAGAGTACTGTGCACCGTTTCATTCATTACACCCCACTTATCAAACATTTGCTTTGAACTCCTGATACATTTACAATATTGGATAGACAGAGCATGCCTGTCCAATATAGACATAATGGTGTGTAGGATTTCATGCACTTTCACTCACTATTTTTTCTACATATGGGCATGGTGTTTTAACTTTCTAGCAATACATTACCAAAGCAACATGCGTACTATTGTGTTTTTAATTCATACTTTGCTTTTCTCTCGCCATGTGTTTATGTTGGGAGCAGCTTATCCAAAGGAGATCCATCAGCATTTCTACCAATAGTGGACTTCACCTTGACCACATTCTCTCCCCTTCTAACTGCACAGTTGGTCACTGCAGAGTTTGAGCTCACTGGAAAAACTGACCTTCGATTCACAGACACTGTTTATAAGGTAACTTACCTGTACTGTTTTCATTCAAAATCTCTAATAACTACATTTACCTGGATGATTTAATGACAAGTCTCCACAGCAATTTCAGAAAGGAAAGTAAGAAACATGGCATAACATCACATGCAATGGAACATACTAAATATTCAATTAACCCCTTATGGTCTTTGGCCTTATTTAAGATAATTTATAGCTATTTAAGATATTTTGTCTTACTCATTGAAACCATTAGATGTATACATACTGAGAGATTTTAGGTAATTGCACCAGCATAGTGGTGATGTGACTATGTGAGTAGATGCAATATTTAATTAAATGGCAATTAAAGATGAATGCAATTTATTGTTTTTAATGCAACATGTAACCCAATATAGCCATTTTTTAAAATGGCTATTTGCATTCACACACTGTTTTCATGTCTGGGTATAGGTGCTGAGGGATATCTTCCAGTACAAACCCATACTTTCCAAGCAGCAGTTTCTACAGTGCGGTTTCTCTCAAAGTAAAATTTCAATTGTCTGTGACATCATCAACCTTGTCTTGCAAAGACACAAGCAGCTGAAAAAGGAAAAGGTATTGTATTAATGTCCACTAAGTGTCTTCTGTGTCGGTAAAGACGGCTTATTTTGGATGCTATATGCTATAATTTTGGACCCTGTTAGCCTGGTATTGGAAAAAAGCTTGCAATATTGGTAATTGTAAAAGTGACAAATTACTGATTGAATGGGGTGTTTACTGAGTTTCTTTCTTGTCTGCAAAACACAATCAAACCTTTAAGGAAAAATTACATGTAGCTGTTGGTCATGTATTAATCAATTGGCCATCAGTTGAATCAGTTAAACATTGATAGTTTTCCCACTTTTATTACACACACTGATCTCCTTCCCAATGTACTTTTACAATAATATTCTATCTAGACCAAAAATGTATGCCCTGAACTTTAATATATACTTTAATTTAAAAAAGGATGTAATAATCTAGCAGATGTTGCAGAGAGAGAGAGAGAGAGAGAGAGAGGGAGAGGGAGAGCAAGTTAATGAGGTTGGAAGAAAGGAAAAAGGGCAGAGGGAGGAGGGAGGAGGAGAAAGTAGCTGATTATTTGTAATTAATTAGTCGTTATTGTTCTAAATTAGTCTGCTACACGGGCGCTCATTAATCTTGTGCAGGGCGCAGCAGTGATTGGTAATGTTTTTTTTAAATTGGAGATACAGTGAAGAAGGTGTCACAGAAATGTTAAACTAGACTCCTACAATTGTTGTTTTAGTGCAACGTGAGACTGTGCCATTTCCCCTCACACTTGGTCAACAAAGTTGAAGTTGTTGTGCCGCGAAACACAAACAATTCAGTAAGTGTAATGTATTTTGTATAAGTACAGTGCGATTATCAATGAACCTGTAAAACAATTGTCAGACAGTACTATTCACAAAGTGTTTGTGTGTGTGTGTTTTTCCCAGTTGTGTAAACAACCGTATTTTGGCAGTACCAGAGGAGACTCCTTGCCTTTTCCCAGACACTCCTGTAGTAAGGAAAATGATGGGATCCTGAACATTCCTGAACCTCAAAACCGGCAACTGCCAAATGAAGGGAAGGGAGATGATGATCTTCCAAATGTAAAGAAAAGCGTAATTATGTGATTCTGCTGGAAACTAATTCAATACCAAATTTAAACACCTAATCTTACAGCATACGTTTAGCATTTTATACATTTTATATTGGTTGAAGACTGATGTGTGAGCTAAGCACCTGAGGTGACACTCATGAGTTTCTGATAATCTATTTAATCTAGATTGAGTGTACACTACCTCCAGAGGTGGTTTTGGCATGGTTGTCAAAACCTGCCTGTTAAGACGGTGAAAACTTAATATCATTTAATTTATCAACCTGCGTAGGTCCCGGATGTGGAAGAGAGGATTTTATCAATGGAAGACCGTTTAGAGAGCCTTCCTATGGCCCTGGAAAAGCTTTCTACACTGGGAACCCGGTTAGAGAGCCTTCCTCTTGCCCTGGAAAAACTTTCCATGCTGGAAACCCGCTTGGATACACTGGAGACACATCTGGAGAAAGTGGGGACCTTAGGAGACGCACATAAGGTATTTCTCACTTTCGCCTATATCATTTCTCTTGCTCTGTGACTTTACTATGCGTTTATTAAAGCTGCTATAGGTAAGATTTTGTCGAAATGCCTAATATGAAAAGGCACTTTGACGTCATGAAAATATCATGGATATAGGATTTTACACCATTAGAGTATTGTTTTAGCTTCAGTGACAAAATGGCAATCGACTACAATGATCAAGACCATAAACATGCTAACACGTTCAAAACAAAAAACATGATTTTGGGTTCACTGGCACTTTAACAGCCATGTGTTGGTGGGATTCATCTTTAAAACTGCGGTACTCAATATTTGTATAACTATCTACCAGTGGTACACAAAGACTCCAAGTGTTTTGTAAACGGTTCTCACTTCAGAAATATTCATGGGTAGCGTGTATTCATTTAGCTTCTAAGTGGGCCCCAGCGGTAATTTATAGATGTGCCAGGAAAATATACATTTACCACCCCACTGGGAAATGTCTACTGTCACTACCCACTCCAAATGATCCGTACACTTGGATTCTCCAATTGTGAACACTGACACATTAGAATTGGTTTAGAAAAGGCCTAGTTCCGATATTGGGAGTATTTAATCATTATGACCATGAAAAATACTATGGTCTACCAAAATAACACATTAGTAAATTAGTTTCCATTCAGCTTTCCTCAGTGCTCTCCATGTGGTAATCCTCTGTTTATCCTAGTTCTGGATTTGTCCTTGTCATGTAGCTTTTAGTTGGAACATGAATTTGGACTCTGCCCTCTGCCCAGTTCTTCCTATAAACTTGGTCATGAAGCACTTAGATTGTGTAGTACAATGTGTTCCCCAATTTTTTTGGTAGCCAGCCAGGTAAAAAATATAGCCAGCTAAAGGATTCTGCGGTTAATAGAAATGTTTTTTGTGTTTGTTTAAGAAAGCATGACAATCAAAACAACACAAATTAACATGATTATTTCAATCACATTGAATAACTTCCTCATTCTCATCTGTAACTTGTGAAACCAGTGCATATTGAATCACTTATTTCATAAAATCAACAATAAATACATTAAATCAGGGGGCAGGATATAGTGGTTAGGCTGTTAATTCCCAGCCAAAAGGTTCTGGGTTTGAGCCCCAATATCCACAGTCTACCTGTTGGCATCTACCTTTACCTGTTCATTAATGACATGCATCTCAAAGAAAAACAGTCTGTCACCTTGGATAAAAGACTAAGGAGGAAATAGAAATAGGAAAAATATCCAATACAAAAAAAAATCCAAGAGTGATCCAATAATATGTTTTTTTATAAGTAGGCTACTACAGGCCAGTTTAAATATTATACCAATATTGCTTTTGCTATTTTAATTGGTATTATTATTTGAACAACCCCAAATAATAATTTGTTCAATACAAATGTTGACTGGGCATCGGGTCTACTTATTTAGGTCAAAATGTGTGGGCAGGGGGAGATTTATTGTTGCGCGATGGGAGTTTGCACCCTGTAATCGTTTCGGTTTGACGCTTTGCACTATCCTAACTGATCTTAACCACAATTGGATATCCACTGTAGACAGGAATACATGTTCATTACTCGTGACTACGCAAACAATATTGGACATGAACTGTAACAGGTATAGGTTGTAAAGCCTTGTCGAACCAAAAAAATCTGTGCGTTGAGTTGGATGGGTATCGACTGTGGTACATAACGGCACATATAAACTTCTGCATTATTTAATGTGTTAATTTGTTACTTGAAACGGAACAAATTGACGACCCCAATGCTAAGTGTTTCTGGCCAATTAATTGCCATGTTATGATAATGGACTAAATGGACCACAAATCAACTGCCTTGTTATGATAGGAGGCAAAATGGAAGTCTTCACCTAACTCCAGAAATTCAGTCTATTGATATGATGTTGGGCACAATAGTAGCTGGCCAAAGAGGAGTAGTCAGCCATTTATCCGGGAGACGACACTTGTGGAACATCCTGGATTCTATGCTTTGATAAATCGCAGCCTCAACTGTATGTCGCTAAACCAAATGCCAAAATGTAACTTATGGACACAGTCCAGACTGGTCACCTAGTGCCTTGCATCATGTCCTGAATGTATTCTGAAGAAATTGTTTCTTTCCATTCTAGTGAAACAGTGTGTGCACAGCATGGTTCTTTTGGGTAAAGTGTCGTTTTTTTTGCCCCGCATTCCCTGATTAACACACAAACCACTGAAGCACAATACTAGTATGCTAATAAAATATTGGTAATATTTTCTATTTCAGAATCAAGACTTTGTTACCGTTTCAAAAGAGACCTGGGACAATCTGCTTAGCAGAGTTGTATTGTTGGAAACTAAACTAGAACTCGCCAGCGTCCAGGTACAAATGTAATTCATCGATTATGTTGTTTTTTATTCATATACCAGAATCAAGTATGTGAAGCGCAGACATGTGTATCTAGTAACTAGATTGACATGTCTGCTCTTCTTTCTTCTTGATTTGTATTTGTATTGGACCATATGACACTGTAGCAATGTAAACGTTTATTTGAAATGCATTGCATTAAGAATCAAAGGAAAGACAAATTAATGACTTGATTAAATAGTTTATTTCATGTGTTGTGTACATGTTCCTCAGACAGAACCTTTGGAAGGATGTCGAGAGAACAGGCAGGCGATAACCCAAGTCCAGCCCTCATCGCTGTCCTGCAGTCCTCCTCTCTCCTGTCCGCCACAGGTACAGTATGCACCACTCTGTACAGTAGCAGGTACTGTATGCACCACTCTGTACTGTATGCACCACTTTGTACTGTATGCACCACTCTGTACAGTAGCAGGTACAGTATGCACCACTCTGTACTGTATGCACCACTTTGTACTGTATGCACCACTCTGTACAGTAGCAGGTACAGTATGCACCACTCTGTACAGTATGCACCACTCTGTACTGTATGCACCACTCTGTACAGTATGCAACACTCTGTACAGTAGCATATGCAGTATGCACCCCTCTGTACAGCATGCACCACAGTAGCAGATGCAGTATGCACCACTCTGTACAGTATGCACCACTCTGTACTGTATGCACCACTCTGTACAGTATGCACCACTCTGTACAGTATGCAACACTCTGTACAGTAGCAGGTACAGTATGCACCACTCTGTACAGTAGCAGGTACAGTATGCACCACTCTGTACAGTATGCACCACTCTGTACAGTATGCACCACTCTGTACTGTATGCACCACTCTGTACAGTAGCAGATGCAGTATGCACCCCTCTGTACAGCATGCACCACAGTAGCAGATGCAGTATGCACCGCTCTGTACAGTAGAGCTGTCAATCTTCGTTTATGATCTCATTCGAATTTCATTCCTTATTATTTTTAATATTCAAATTATATTCGAATTTTGAATACTCAAATTTATCCTATATTAATATTTACTATGTACCTATTAGGGGTGTCCCCGACTAAGAATTTACATAATCGAATCTGATTCGTCAAGTCTTGCCTATAGTCGACTGATCGTCAAATCATGTTTTTTTTCATTGATCCATATTCTCATTTGCGACATTGGCTTCCATTTTTTCCACACCAGACTAAAGAGCTGAAACACTCAATTGAACAATTTCGATTACAATTTCGAGGCTGTTCGGCGCCGAACGGCGCGCGTCAAAACAGCCCCACACCGGTAGCGGCAGGCCAAGTGCTTTTTTTTTTTTCTTCTGCTCCGGAGACGACTATATTCCTGTTGACGCGCCGCACCGCGACGCTTCCTATGTGTGCTAGGGGCGGCACTTGTGTCATAGACGTGCCGCGGCGCTGCGGCAGCAGTGTGTTTTGCACTTGATATTTATACAAAAATAGGCTATATTTCATGATTTATTGGGAGAAAGAGACTATATGTAAAATCAGACATTCAGCACCGCCTATAGCCCGAATGGAATGATCCTGTGTTTTGCTGACGATTCGACAATGAGATTGGCAGTCGAATCAGGCTCCTTAGATCGAATCATTGAATAGTCGACTATTCGGGGTCACCCCTAGTACCTATACACTCTATACACAGCCTTATGCATTGCCAATGCCACAATCAGCATGTGATTGTTATACGTTCTGTCCACTAGAGGGCATTCCCAACATTACCAATACACATTTCTTATTCTTATTCTTGCCTGCTTTAGCTGCGGTTCCTCGGACTCTAACTCCCCTAGCTTGCCAGGGTGTAGTGTTATCAGGTGTGCCCTCAGGTTGCTCGTTGTCGGGTGATATTTCATTTGGACCTTGCATATTCTGCAGATTACTATCTTTATTTGATTTGTTGACAGAAACCCAAAAACTTTGCACACATTTCTTCTTAAATTTAATTTTTTAACCTTTATTTCACCAAGAGAGCCTTTTGAGATTAAAGTGTTTTATAGAAGTGTCCCAACATGAAAAAACAGCAACAAACAAAACAAATCACAGAGTTTCCACAGACAAACTAATTTCAATATATACAGATCATAAATAAATAATCACAAATTAGATACACCAGGTACACCAGATACACTAGGAATGGCCAGTTGTTCAGATTAGGAATATATAGATGGGAGATTATTTAAGGCCTAGCATTTCATAGATACGAGATTGTGCAATGGACAATAAAAGAATAATGGACGATAATGAGAGACAATTTATTTCAGGGGACGTAATCATTTTTCATTTCATAACCTGAGTTAAGATTGGTTTCTTACTTGAGGTGAGGGAAAAAATAAAAGAATGGATTTATGAAAGAATCACGATTCTCATCTTCTACGAAAATCGATTTACAAATGCCAAAAATAAATAAACTTTTTTTTTCCAGCCTGTAAAGGTACACTGTGTAGAATTTAGTGGCATCTGTGAGGTTGCAGATTACAACCAACTGAATAGCCCTCCTCACCTCTCCCTTTCCAACGATGTAGGATAAGCTATGGTGGCCTGTACTGGCCTGTAAGGTGCTAGTAGGTACTAGGGGTGCAATAAATACCAGAAAACTGTAATTTAATACACGGTCCAAATGTTAATGAGTACTCGTGTACTCGTTTTGTTTTTTTGTTTAAATCTGCGATAGTTTCACCAATGTATATTGAAAGTCACCTGTATACAGTATGTGTGTTACATTCACACTGGAGCTCCACTGGCCACGTGCTGGCTACCTGTTTTTTTCCTGTTGTAGAGCTAGCGGGATACACTTCTAAACCGCAATTTTAATGTTATATCCATTCAGAACATTTTGTAATGTGAGACGTATCGGTTTAATTACGCAATCACTCATAGCTGGGATCGCGTCTTTAGTTCCCCGCTTCAGATCACTAATTCAGAGCATGACTATCTGTTGAATATCCACTATCTTTCTACATTGCAAACGACAAACTGCTGTAGAGATGTGATTATTTTAATCCACCCCAATAGTGCTATTGTGCTATAAATGTCACATTCAGTTTAGAAGGTGGATACACTACAATGTACTGTTGCAGAGCTAGCAGGTTACACTTCTAAACAGCCATTTTAATGTTATATCCATTTTGAACATTTTGTAACGTGAGACATATCTGGTTTAATTGCTCTTTAGTTTATTGTTTAGGGCAGGGTACTTGTAATTTGCCTATTGTGTAGAAATATTGACCAAACGATGGCTCTATAGAGAGGAGTGCCGCTGCCCGACCGTCTCCTGGGCAGGTAGACACCTCTAGACACACAGGACTCATACCGGTGATCACGTCTTTAGTTCACCATGTCACATCACTAATTCAGAGCATGAATATCTGTTGAATAGCCAATATGTTTAACTAAACATCTAGTTAAACATATGTCTAACTTAAAAAAACGCTTTCAAACTACTATTGAGATTATTTTAATACACCACTGTAGGGTTATACTGCTATAAATGTCATTTTCGGGTGGGAGAACTTCGCCCACCCAGGCCAGCTACTAAATGTTGGTCTCAACAACAATATGCAATTTCTCTAGAGCCATTTGTCTATTCTGGGCTACTGTAGAAACATGGTGGTGCAACATGGAAGGTGACCTGCTCCCCATGTAGATATAAACGGCTCATTCTAAGAGAACAAAAACACGATTATTATTTTCAGGTCATTATACACTAAAGAAAACACTTATGAATATTATATTCAATTTCTGCCAAGTCTGTTCCACTAGATGCCACAACATTCTACACACTGGATATTTTAAGATATGGTTTAAATCAAGGGCCAATAACCCCATCTCGGAGGCCTTTCAAGTCAATTGTGAAAAAATGTGGGGGAAAAAACATTGCGTTGCGTTCGCCCTGACACTCAAATGCAAATTAAGGGTCAAGATACAGTATGTGATCGAATCTCTTGTTTGCACACTTTTTAAATACTTCCTGGTGCAATGCTGTTGATTACAAAATAAGTGGCATCCTTTTCTTTTTGCTGAAAATGTATTTATTTGTACTGCTTGCAACAAACGCGCAAAGCTCTGGAGAGAACGTGACTGGGGTAAAGTTAGTTTCATATGTAATATTAATTTGACTTTTTTGGCACAGAATGTCTGCTCTAAATCACAAATATGAAACTAACTTCACTTTGGTGCAGACAAACACTCGTCTCATGACTCCATGCTCTTGGTAGCATCCTATGCATAGAGAGAGCCATGTGCCACAATTCAGACAAAGAAAAGACGTTTTGTCCAATATGGCCACCAGAGTGTAGCGTTGACAAGCAGGGGGAACTTGGACCACAGTATCTTTGTGTCTTAATGAGCGTGTAATGAGGTGTCCAACATATTTATTACATATAGTTTATCAGTTTTAGATCAATGAACCACATTAAACTCAATAATTTCCATTCACTTTCAATTGTATGAACTTGTAAGGGTCCCAACTCTGAACCAGAATGAACACAGCTCAACATAAAACACACCGGCAGACAAACAGGAACTGAAATTCAAATGTGACCTTCCACAATGGAGACATGACAGAGACTATATACTTGATGAGTAAAACTAAATGACACAGGAGGGGAGGAACCCAAACATCAATAAACTAAAACATGTATTCTATTAATTACAGATATGTCCTTAAACATAAAGTCTTGCCATTTCCCCCCCTATACCCACTACCCATCAGTATAAACACAATTGCACAACTGAGGTAAACTTAAAATATAAATGTATGTTATATGAAACCAAATCTGTGTTCTCATTATATGAAGTGGTTCATGTATGTGCATTATGTTGAAATTAATAAAAGTAAAATGTGTGGCTGGAACCTCACAGAACATTTGGAAACACTTTATTGTGAAGGGTTACCTTTTCACACGTGTTGGCCGTCCTCGCGTTATCATACACTTTTTTGTCCTAACCCTACACCCAAGTGTGTGTGTGTGTGCGCGTGTGCGTGCGTGTATGTGTGTGTGTGTGTGTGTGTGTATACACACACATCGATGTGGATGTGGTTGCGCCTTTCATTCGAGCAACATGTACACAACAGGGCTCTGCAACGATGTTGCGAGTTCGCGTTGATGTTGCCTGTTTGTGTCGAGTGTACCGCAGTCTTACTACTGTTGTTCAAAAAGGGGCGGTGCTAGCTGACGTGGGAATTCATTCAATTGTGTCACCTTTTTTCATAGCAGGTGGTTAAGAACATAATTGAGAATGTTGAAATGTATGTGTATATGTATTTAAAGCCAGCATGAAGTATGCCAATTGAAACATGACTATCATGCAATGACATGCATCATAACTGTAGATTTTTTCTTTTTCTTTATAGGATGATCTAAAGGACAGGCTGGAGAGGATAACCAGCATGTGAGTTCCAATACTAATAATGCTTAGTGTTGAAGAATGTTTGGACACTTTTGTAAAATGACCTTAAATACATAAATGTTCGGCCTCCTGCTATATCATACTGTCCACGACGGATTCCAAAAGAACAGACATCTTGGTTCCAAGTCGATGCCTCACTCAGAGGACAGGGTTACGCACCAAAAACAGTTTAGTGGAGGGGAGTGCTTCTGAGAAAGAGGCAAGCGATGGTGTACCCTAAAATTGTGAAGGTTGAATCAGTGTTCCCACTCAAATTCTCTGTCAAACAATCATGGTTTTTTATTATAATTATTATAATCACCGAATGAAACGGGATATAGAGGCTTAAAACTGCTGGAGGTAATATTTGACAGTTGGAAAGAGAGAGCAGAAGAGAACAAGATTTTGAAAATAAACACCCCCAAGAATTGGGGGGGGGGGGGGGGGGCCAATAGCCCATTTCCCACTGAAAAAAAAACCACACGTAGGGCGTGTTCACACCTAGTGTTTTTTGTGATGGGGAAAAGTTGAGCCGACCAAAAAAAAAAGCTGGCAGCGCTTTTTGTCCTAAAAGCGCCGAGAGCGTTTTTTCTATCGCCTAGCAACGAACCCACTCTAGACCCCGACGTTACTCGCCTACTACGTATCTACAAAATGGCAGATCGGGAGGATCAACCCGATCTGCTTCCATATGGACTCTTTGTGGTGTTGTGGTAGAGCCTATTAGACATGTCGTACATCTTGACATGTTCCGTAATTAAAACTATCAATTGCTCCACCGGCACTTCCCGAGTGATTTGTCCGCCATTGTTTATTGTTTTGACAGTTGAGAGTTTCCTTCGTGACGATGTGTCAATGTTCCACTTGTGATTGGTCAGTTGTCAAAAAAGCGCCTGATGTCAGGCGCTTTTTTTTTCTGACAGTTGAACTTTTTTCAACTTTTTTTACACTCTTTACCTAGCGTTTTTTTTTTCTGCCAGCGCTCTTTTTACATTGTATTCCTATGTAGCAGAGCGCTTTTGGAAAACACCCCTGGCGTTTTTTTAAACGCCTCTCTCTGCGCTTTTTTCTCCCGCACCGAGCGTAAAAAAAAGTTGAAAAAAGTTCAACTGTCAGAAAAAAAAGCGCCTGACGTCAGGTGCTTTTTTGACAACTGACCAATCACAAGCGGAACATTGACACTTCGTCACGAAGGAAACTCTCAACTGTCAAAACAAGAAACAATGGCGGACAAATCACTCGGGGAAAGTGCCGGTGGAGCGATTGATAACTTTAATTACGGAACATGTCGAGATGTACGACATGTCTAATAGGCTCTACCACAACACCACAAAGAGTCCATATGGAAGCAGATCGGGTTGGTCCTCCCGAACTGCCATTTTGTAGATACGTAGTAGGCGAGTAACGTCGGGGTCTAGAGTGGGTTCGTTGCTAGGCGATAGAAAAAACGCTCTCGGCGCTTTTAGGACAAAAAGCGCTGCCAGCTTTTTTTTTTGGTCGGCTCAACTTTAACTGTGAGACATCTAACTGTGAAAAGTAGGTTCATTTTATGAAAAATAATGTAAAATGTTTTTTTTTTCTGTCTGTCACAGGATGAAAAATACCTCCAGCCTGCTGAGGAGTTCAGATGTTTCCATATAAATCTGTGCAATAATCATCTTAAACTTTTATTATTCCACTGTGCCATCATTTCTAATGAAATACAGATATTAGAATGTTACCTCTTTAAACTGTTGTGTAATACTTTTTAATTATTATCTTAAAAGCATGGGCATGAATTAAAAATGTATGCATGTACTATTCATGATTAATGATTTTCAACCTTATTTCAATCTCAGTCTTATGTTATCAGCACAAATCACCCACAATCAACATACATTAAAATATAATTGTATCAAATGATATGCACCATTTTTCAGCTTCTACCTCCAAATAGTTATACAAAATTACAGCGAGGATAATGCTTAGCTTTAATACATAGCAATTATTGAAAGCTGTTATTTACTTTATGGACCATGTGATATTTTAACAGCTGGTGTAAAAACCAACCCAGTCTCACGTCAAAATGTGTAATGACTACATTGGTCCACAGTGCAAAACGTAGTAGTTTCACAATAACGGCTCTAAATTTGTGACATGGCCATGTTTTTTTGGCCTATTCTTTTCTATTGGCCTGCGTCCACGTCACGTGACCGTCAAGCTGTGGTCTGACAAAGCAAAACAAACTGGCTGATATTACTTTTGTTCTCAGTGGAAAGTGCAATATTTTAAGATAGTTTCGGCATTAAAATGCGTTGTGATAACAATTATAGTGAGAAATGTGCATTTTATTTTCATAATCCTCGTTCAGTGAATGTATATGATGTTTAGATTGTTAGTTATTATGAATTCTTCCTGCCCGATTGGTCCTGTGCATGTGCAACTTTCAACAAAGATGAAGAAGAAGTGAAATGGCTCACAGAATAGACGCCATGACACCGTAGCCAAATGCACCCTCCCGTTTCAGAAACGGAGCATTATGGCCGCCGATTTTGTTGACTTGGTATCACGCTTTTTCGTGCTCACTGTCACGTGAATTGAGTCGTGTCCCGTTGCAAGATTTAATAGATTTATTTTCGTGGGTTGTCCATTGTGTGTGCTTCATTTTTTTTGTCCACTTGGTGGCAGATTATTTGGTCACTTCCTGTTGGGCTAGATCCTCCAAATTTCCTCCAATTTTAGTTAGTTTTAGTTTAATGCCCTGATTCATATATAAGAGACCCCATGTCTCCATCTTATTCCCAAGTCATTCTAGGCCCCTATTAATGGTGTGTTTTTTAAATCATCTGATGACCTCTGCCCGACCTGGTTGGGCTAGAGCCACCAGATTGATAATCTTATGTAATTTAGGCCCTGTTTCATATATAAGACACCCCAGGGGCCGTATTCACAAAGGATCTTAGCGCTAAAAGTAGCTCCTAACTGGCGAATTTAGGAGAAACTCCTAAAAATAATGGGCGTGTCAGTCTTAAATTTAGGACTCCTAATTTGTTTCACTAAGAGCAATTCACAAAGTATTTTAGGCCTAAAAGTAACACCTAAGTCTAGGAGAGCATAAAAGTCCTCGAGAGGGCTCCTAACTCAGTAAGACCTATTCACAAAGAATCGGAAAATGACTGCGAGACGAAATGTTTTGGAGACAGTGGAAGACTGTGAATTGATCAAGAGATATAGGCTAAATCGTGAGGGTATAAAACTTGTTGTGGAATTAGTGCGGGATGCAATAACATCCCCGACTAACAGGAATAACACGATTAGGAAATAAAATGTTTGGCAACTGTAGCCCTGTGCTATATTTTCTTTTAATTATCTTTTTTCTGAAAGGTGTTGATAACTGTTTAATATGGTTTTGAATGCATTGTTCAGAATGTTTATTTTGCTATGGCCTGCATTTTATTTTCCTTTGAATATGTACGTTGTTGATGTCTGTTGATGTAATGTGACCTTTGCATCAGGACTGGGGAACTATGACCTTTGAACCGGAGGGTTCAAAGGTCGGAAGCTGGGAGTTAATGGGGGACTAGATGGGAAAAGAGAGGGTGTGGACGGATAGTCCAGGCTCGAAATTCTGCCTTTACCATTACACGTGGCTCTTTCCAGAACATGAGGTTAGAGACAAATTGTTGTACTTTTCAGTTAAGAGAACTATAATAGCAATGATCGTGTGATGCGCCGGAGAATTGGTTGTGGAAGATTGTATGGTGCGAGCTCCGAACGGGGGTTCACATAAGCGGAGGAGAGAAGGCCCCCGCGCCGTTTGGCGAAGACGGAGAGCGAGGACCTGTCGGGAGTGGACCTGTCGAGAGTGGACAGGTCAAGAGTGGACCGGTCGGGAGGAAGACCGCGTGATTTTCCCGTTCGTTTGCACGCGCGGACTCGCGCACGCACGGACACACACACACGGCTCCCCTCCGCATGAGGTACAATTTTAAGTTTGTTTTGTTTGCTCGGAGGAGTGAAGCGGCTCTTTGGTTTTCAGCCTCCACGTACCCGAGCGTCGACCCAGGCCTGCAACGTGGGGTTATATTTAGTTAATGCCGGCCTAGAACTCTTTTTTTTATAGTTTATATGAGTTAGCATTGAACAATACTATTGCTCTATGTTGTATTGTATCATTGATGACCCGTTAAATTGATTTGTGCTATAGTAAACATTTGATATTCAGACTACCAAGAATGTGTGTTCACTACAAACTAATAACCTAAATTGTGCAAATTTCCACACATAGTGTGGTTGGTTACATTGAACTCTGGAGCGTCCCAGGTTGGTCGAATAACATTATCATGCCCATAGTCAGGGCATGGGGGCGCTACATAAAATGGGGGCTCGTCCGGGATTGTTTGTAGTGTTTGGAACGCTTTTTGTTGCAGTAGTCTTATTGTCTTATTGTTAGGTTAGCACGTAATTCGCCCTTAAGGAAAATTGTGATTTAGCCATGGAGGATCCATCAGAGTATAAAGCCTGGCAGCAAACAGAGCTTTTGCAGTGGTGCAGAAGTGAGGGCATTGACCTTAAGCATGCCATACTGGTTATCGGAGTAAGTGAAGATCTTGGTGTGGGCCAAATTGAAGATGTCCTACATACTGTGAGATGTTGGGGACGTGTCCGAGTACGGGGGAGGAAATTCAGCAGTGAAGCTGGTGGGCTGTTAGTTCTTTGCGAATGCAAAGAAGAGCTTGTTTCCAGTTGGGTTCCCCCTGAGGTGAGGCCTGCTGATAGTGACGCTGTATGGGAGATTGTGAAGGCCGAGGAAACTCCTGCTGCTCCTGATGATTTTTCAGAGAAGTTGAAAATCTTCTTAGCAGCTGAGGGCAAATCAGTAGCTGATTTAAAAGGTTTTTGCACTCCTGTTCCTCCTGGCGGGACTTCAGATGCAGTTCTCCAGTCTTTAGCTGATGCAATCAGTAGAGCTAGTAAAGGCCCGACTGAGAGTCATAGTTATCGCCGGCTTAGGATTTTCTCCGGTATCATTCCCACCCCAGCTGGGGAGGAATCATTAGATTACTGGTTAGAACAGGCGACACTGATGGTCCAAGAAAGTGAATGGACTGAGCAGGAAAAGAAACGCAGAATCAGTGAAAGTTTGAGGGGTCTTGCCTTAGAGGTTGTGAAGTCCTTGCGCCTTAGCAGACCCGGTGCCAGCCCTGAAGATTATTTGAATGCACTAGATAATGCGTTTGGGTCTGCAGAGTCTGGCGACGACCTCTATTTCTCTTTTCGCCTCATACAGCAGAAGGCTGGTGAGAAGTTGTCTGACTATGTCCGGAGGCTTGAACCTATTCTGGCCAAGGTAGTCAAGAAAGGTGGTATTGCAGACCGAGACAAAGACAGAGTGAGAGTTGAACAGCTGCTTCGTGGAGCAATCGGTTCCGATTGGATGTTGCTAAAAATGCGGTTAAATGAAAGAAAGGTTTACCCTCCTGATTTCCTCGATTTACTTACTGAGATCAGAACAGAGGAAGAACATGACCGGACACGGCAAAGAGTGAATACCCGTGTTCGAAGTGTTGCTGCCCGAGATGAGTCTGCAGAGACTGACACAGACATTGTGGAGGAACTGAGGGCTGACTTCAGAGCTCTTAAAACCTATGTGTCTGAGATGAATAAGAGGCCTTCTTTTGTTGAGGAGGAAGCTGAGGTGCGACCATTAGCATCCCAGTCATTCCAGTCAGGCAAAGATGAAGCTGAAGCTGTTGCTTTGCGGAAGAAAGTTAACAGATTAGAAAAGAAGTGGAAAGCTAAAGGCGGGAATGTAGCTGAGCCGCAGGTTGCAGCTGCTGCTGTTGTGATGAAGCCAGCTGATCGTGGGTTTTCTGCACAAAGGCAGAGTTTTAGGAGTGATGGTGACCGTTTCTGTTACCGGTGTGGGGAGGACGGTCATATCGCCACCAAGTGCTCCTCGCCGGAAAATGAGAAAAGAGTTATTAGGAGGCTTATAGCTTCACTTAACAAAGCCAAAAGAAACTATTCTCCTGGCCGTGATTTTAAGGATGATACCACACACTGTTCAGCCAGAAAACAAGCTGTGCATGCGAAGACAACTGCCACGTTTCCTAAGGGGCTGATTGGTCCGCCGACTACCGCGCAGGTGAAGGTGAATGGGCACCCTTGTACAGCGATTCTGGATAGTGGGTCACAAGTGACCATCATTTTTGAGAAATGGTATGAGGAACACTTATCTACTGTAACAATCCACCCAGTGTCTGGCTTGGCCATTTGGGGCCTTAGTGACACAAGCTACCCATACTTAGGGTATGTGTTAGTCGACATGCAGTTCCCTAAAGAACTTGTTGGGAAATCTGAAACGTTGTCAGTGTTGGCTTTGATTTGTCCTGGGCCCAACACGCCAGATCAGGTCCCAGTGATTTTAGGTACAAATGCTAGCTTGTTTCACCGACTTGCTGCTCTGTGTGGGCGTCAACAGAGTGAAACTCTGGCTCGTACTTTAAATATCAGCGGTTTTGGGCTCAAGAAAGAGATGGTTTCACAGAGTGTCAGCGAAGGGGACCCAGATGAAACTGTCGGTTTGATCAGCTGGATGGGCCCTGGTCAGTTAACCATACCCCCCCTAGAGAGTTGTTGTGTGCCGTGTCAAGTGGACTATTGCCAGGCAGAGCCTGAAGGCATAATTATGGTGGAGGCGAGTGATGCCACTCCATTGCCTCAAGGTGTGATGTTGCAGCCTGTGGTAGCCACAGCTAAGGCTATTGATTCTAAATGTTTCTCTCTGTTGCTGCAGAATGAGTCAAGGAAAGAGGTGAATATACCTCCAGGCACACCGCTAGGTAAAGTACAGGTAGCTGACTTGGTGAGTTCGCCAGTGACCGGTGAGATATCAGGAGAGCTGGACCCCAGTCAGATTGATTTTGGTGACTCTCCTATTCCTAGGGAATGGAGAGAGAGACTTACCCGGAAGCTATGCCGGCGTCGCAAAGTGTTTTCACTTCATGAATGGGAAGTTGGCTTGGCCCAAGGAGTGGAGCATCGCATTCGTCTGTCTGACCCCCGACCTTTTCGGGAGAGGTCCAGACGTTTGACGCCTGCTGACATAGAGGATGTGCGTAAGCACCTTAGAGACTTGCTAGCTATAGGAGTGATCAAGGAGTCACGGAGTCCGTACGCATCACCTATAGTGATCGTGAGAAAGAAAAATGGTAGTGTGCGTATGTGCATCGATTACCGGACTCTGAATACTAAGACTATTCCTGATCAATACACCACCCCACGCATCGATGATGCACTGGACTGCCTAACTGGAAGCCGATGGTTCTCCGTACTAGATCTTCGTAGCGGCTACTATCAAATAGCCATGGCCGAGGAAGACAAGGAGAAAACAGCGTTTATATGTCCTCTCGGTTTCTACCAGTTCGAGAGAATGCCGCAAGGAGTAATGGGAGCTCCTGCGACATTTCAACGTTTAATGGAGAAGGCCGTAGGGGACATGAACTTGTTACAAGTCCTTGTTTACCTAGATGATTTAATTGTTTTCGGTGCGACTTTGGAGGAGCATGAAGAGAGGTTGATGAAGGTGTTAGACCGTCTCGAGGAAGTGGGTCTCAAGCTTTCATTGGATAAGTGCCAGTTCTGCCAGCCTAGTGTAAAATATGTTGGGCATATTGTGTCGGCTGACGGGATTGCCACAGACCCAGCTAAGGTGGAGGCTGTCACCAAGTGGCCGAAGCCTACTGACTTAAAGACCCTGAGATCATTCCTCGGTTTCTGTGGCTATTATCGCAGATTTGTAGCCAACTACTCCTCCACGGTTAAGCCATTGACAGACCTGACCAGAGGTTATCCTCCAGTGAGGAAAGGAAAGAAAGTGGTTGTTAAAGACCAACAGCAGTACTTCAAAGAGTCTGAACCGTTTGGCTCGCGATGGACTGATGAGTGTGCCAAGGCTTTCCGTGAGATCATATGGTGCCTCACTAACGCGCCTGTATTAGCCTTCGTGGACCCGAACAAGACCTATGTATTGCACATTGACGCCAGCATTAAAGGGCTAGGGGCTGTCCTAAATCAGGTGCATGCTGAAGGCCTTAGGCCTATCGCGTTCGCCAGTAGAGGATTGAGTGCTGCAGAGAAGAGGTATCATGTTCACCAGCTTGAGTTTTTAGCCCTTAAGTGGGCAGTGGTGGATAAGTTCCATGACTATTTATACGGGGTGAGATTCACTGTGATGACGGACAACAATCCTCTCACCTACGTATTGACAACTGGGAAGCTAAATGCTCCAGGGCATAGGTGGCTTGCGGCCCTAGCCACATATGATTTTGAGATCAAATATCGCCCTGGTAAAATGAATGTTGATGCTGATTTGCTTTCCCGGATTTGCATTGACGAGGACACTGAGCCTTGGAAAAAGCTGTCACAGGGTGATGTGAGGGCCATCTGTGGTCATGCCAGCGTACTGGAGTCATCTGACAATGAGGTGCGTGTAGCAGATAGACTAGGAATCCCGGCAGAAGGTGTTCCTGAGTTGTATGCTTTTGCAACTCATCTCAATTTGGGTAATCTAGAACAGTTCACCCGAGAAGACTTGCGAAAAGCGCAACTGAAGGACAGTGTGCTCAAAGTGGTTAGAGAGGCCATGAACACTGGCCAGTGGCCAACTAATTTAAGTCAGACTGACACTGAAGTAGGTTTGTTGAAGCGTGAGAGTCCGAAATTCACTGTAGAGGACGGACTGGTGTATAGAATTACACACAAAGCGTCTGGGGAAACAAGACGTCAGTTGCTACTGCCCAAGGAGTTCAGATTGCCTGTGATTCGTGCTTTGCATGATGAAATGGGACACTTGGGGATAGAGAGGACTGTAGACCTGGTAAGGGAAAGGTTTTACTGGCCGAAAATGGCCCAGGCTGTTGAGAGATACATAGGTAACTGTGGGAGGTGTGTAACGTGGAAGAGCCCTTGTTCCCGAGCTGCTCCGTTACATCAAATTACCTCTAGTGGACCGATGGAGCTGGTTTGCATAGATTTTTTGTCTTTGGAACCAGACTCAAGTGGATATGGTAACATACTCATCGTTACAGATAATTTCAGTCGCTACGCGCAAGCGTACCCGACTAAAGATCAAAGAGCAATAACAGTGGCCAAAGTATTGGTTGAAAGGTTCTTTGTGCATTATGGCCTTCCGGCTCGAATTCACTCAGATCAGGGCCGTGATTTTGAAAGCCGATTGATCAAAGAGCTTTTGAGGACGTTGGGGATCCGAAAGTCCAGGACGACTCCCTATCATCCCCAAGGGGACCCACAGCCCGAACGCTTTAACAGAACGCTGCTTTCTATGCTGGGGACCCTGAGGGATTCGCATAGGAGACAGTGGAGCCGTCATGTGAGTCAACTCGTGCATGCATATAATAGCACTAAGAACGATGCCACAGGATTTTCACCCTATTATATTATGTTTGGCAGAGAGGCTAGATTGCCTGTTGATGTGTGTTTTGGCACTGATAAGCATGGATCTGTCAGTCATTCACGTTATGTGGAAGAGTTGAAAGAGGACTTGGAGAGTGCCTATGAACTTGCTACTAAGGCAGCTACACAAGTTCACTTGCGAAATAAAAGGAATTACGAAAAGGTAATGCGCAACCAAGAGTTAGCCAAAGGTGACAGAGTACTCTTGAAAAATTTGGGCTTGAAGGGGAAGCATAAGTTACAGAGCCGTTGGAACCCTCTACCTTATGTGGTGGTAGAGAAGCTACCTGACTTGCCTGCGTACAGGGTAAAGCCTGAAAGTGGAATGGGGAGACTCAGAACCCTACACAGAGACAATATTTTGCCTATTGGTGATCTGGTCAGGATATCTGATGAGCAAGATGCTCCATTGCCTGTAACAAGACCTGTGACTAGGACTCAAGGAACCCCGGTGTCACATAGGAGTCATAGTTTGAGACAACCAGACAGTCGCTTAGTTGATGAGGAAACTAGTGATTCCGAATGTGAAATAAGGCCCGTTTACAGATGGAGATCTGAACCTCAAGATTCCCATACTCATGTTTCTCAGAGAAACAGGGACAATGTTATACCAGTAGTGGACACTGCTGATGAACACGATAATGCATCTAATCATGAGGAGAGTGAGGTTGAGCCGGAGGTGATATCAGAGCCTGAACATGTCATTGCTAATGAGAGTGATGATATAGTGAATACTGTTAATGATGCAGATGCACCTGTTGGACAACGAAGTAGAACTGTATCTGATAGAGATTCAGTTGTGGCAGCGGATGAGGAAGTCAACCCTCAGAGAAATTCTCCTAGACGAGGGAAGAGGTCAATTAAGCCTGTTATTAGATTAACATATGATGAGGTAGGCAGATCAAAGGACCAGCCTTTAACTATAGTCCATAGGGGTGTAGTCATAAAAATTGGTTAAACTCATTTGTCTGGTTAGGTCTCATGAGGGCATGAGGACGTTTAAGGGGGGGAGAGTGTAGCCCTGTGCTATATTTTCTTTTAATTATCTTTTTTCTGAAAGGTGTTGATAACTGTTTAATATGGTTTTGAATGCATTGTTCAGAATGTTTATTTTGCTATGGCCTGCATTTTATTTTCCTTTGAATATGTACGTTGTTGATGTCTGTTGATGTAATGTGACCTTTGCATCAGGACTGGGGAACTATGACCTTTGAACCGGAGGGTTCAAAGGTCGGAAGCTGGGAGTTAATGGGGGACTAGATGGGAAAAGAGAGGGTGTGGACGGATAGTCCAGGCTCGAAATTCTGCCTTTACCATTACACGTGGCTCTTTCCAGAACATGAGGTTAGAGACAAATTGTTGTACTTTTCAGTTAAGAGAACTATAATAGCAATGATCGTGTGATGCGCCGGAGAATTGGTTGTGGAAGATTGTATGGTGCGAGCTCCGAACGGGGGTTCACATAAGCGGAGGAGAGAAGGCCCCCGCGCCGTTTGGCGAAGACGGAGAGCGAGGACCTGTCGGGAGTGGACCTGTCGAGAGTGGACAGGTCAAGAGTGGACCGGTCGGGAGGAAGACCGCGTGATTTTCCCGTTCGTTTGCACGCGCGGACTCGCGCACGCACGGACACACACACACGGCTCCCCTCCGCATGAGGTACAATTTTAAGTTTGTTTTGTTTGCTCGGAGGAGTGAAGCGGCTCTTTGGTTTTCAGCCTCCACGTACCCGAGCGTCGACCCAGGCCTGCAACGTGGGGTTATATTTAGTTAATGCCGGCCTAGAACTCTTTTTTTTATAGTTTATATGAGTTAGCATTGAACAATACTATTGCTCTATGTTGTATTGTATCATTGATGACCCGTTAAATTGATTTGTGCTATAGTAAACATTTGATATTCAGACTACCAAGAATGTGTGTTCACTACAAACTAATAACCTAAATTGTGCAAATTTCCACACATAGTGTGGTTGGTTACATTGAACTCTGGAGCGTCCCAGGTTGGTCGAATAACATTATCATGCCCATAGTCAGGGCATGGGGGCGCTACACAACGATATTTAGCAACAGGGAAAATGCAACTTTGCAATGCCGACGATTTAGGAATATCGCAACCATCAGTCAGCCATAAACCGAACCATCAACGCGCTCTGTAGACCACATATCAATTCAATTAAATTCAAACTTTATTAAGGACACATCTCATGAAAGGTCCATAACACCAACACAACACAATAATAATAAAATAATAAAAATAGAATAAAAAATACACACACACACACACACACACACACGTATATATATATATATATATATATATATATATATATATATATATATATATATATATATATATATATATGTAGGCTAAATATACACACACACACACACACACACACACACACAATTCCACAATGATCATATATTTACATACAGGCTAGAAGAGCTGACAGAGCTCAGTTCAAAGTTGGTTAAGGCTGAAATAATACCATTAATATCATCCAACAGTTTATTCGGTTTCCTTTGGACAATCAACAACTCCACAGGATCAAAGCCAACTTCATGGCATGCAGGTATGCCGGTGTGGTCGGTGCTGTTGACGGGACGCACATACAAATAATTGCGCCATCAAAAGATGAGGACGTGTTCGTCAATAGAAAGAAAGTACATTCCACCAACACGCAGATTGTTTTTGATGCAACTTTTAACATTCTTGATGTTGCGAAGTGGCCTGCAGGGTCTACCCATGATTCGCGTATTTTAATGGGGAGCGGTCTGAGGCGTGAGGCACCGTGTACCAGTTGGGTGTCACTTGCTGGGTGACAGTGGCTGTCCCTGCAAGACGTCTTGACACCCTATCTCAGTCCACAACCGGGAGCACAGTTAAAGTATAACATGCAAGTGATTACGCAGATTACGATTAGTCCTATGCGTAAAAAACATCGTATTAGCTCTTTGTCGCCTTTTATTTGTTGAATCCATATTTATTATTGTTTGCCGTGTTCCTCCATATATGTTAGGGCACACAAAAATACACGAAATCTTGTGGAGAGAGGATGTGATCACAGTGATCACTGTATGCGCCATTCTCCACAACCGGTATGGGCTGTTATTTAAAGTGTTGAATAGTGGAGATATGCTCATTGAATAATAGTTTGCAGGGTGCTTTTAATTGCCTCCTTGAATTAATGCAATTTACGTATTTTTATTGTTTTTATTGTTTATCTCTCTTTCTCTTTAACGTGCATATAGGCTACAACGTCATTATCGTGGTCTGCACAAACTTGTCATCATGCGTGTATTCTGCTAACTGCACTGTCCATAACTATTTGATAGGGATGTCTAGCCGAGGCTACTTCCTTGTTCTTCGGTGATTCAGTGGGCTCGTTTCCACAGAGACCGCCTGCTCTGAACAACCAATCACCGCACTGACCGCTTCCAAACTCGTGCACGAGAATCGACGTAATCCATAGCAACGGCGCGTCACTCTTAGTTCACTCTTAGTGATTTATCCTTAGTATGAGTAGGTCTCAGCGGCTTTGTGAATAACTTTTAAGAAAAAACTCCTACGTAAAATGTTTTAGCGCGAGTTAGGAGCACTCCTAGCGGTAAGATAAAATGCTTTGTGAATACGGCCCCAGGTCTCTATCTTATTCTTAAGTCATTTTAGGCCCCTATTCATGGTTTATTCTAGTATTGGTCATGGCTAGGGCCCCTTTTGACCTTTGGACCCCAAACTTGAGAACCTGGTGTCCACTCCACATGTTTACACACCTAAAAGCGCACGTTTCTATCTCCATCCCACCGGAAATGGGGAACTTCAAACCTCCTGCCATTTTACTCCCATTGACTCTCATGTTGCAGGTCATGACCCTTTTCGTGACCTTTCGAGATGGTGAGAGATTCCAAAATGTATACACACGTCCCCCTTGGTCCTAGGAACGACATATCTGAGAGTCGGACTTTTAAACCTCACAGAAAAAAAGTTAGCCCATATGGGCCAGTTTGTTGTCAGAGCTTCTCAGAAGTGTAACCTGCGAGTCCTATTCGCTCAGAATGTGGTTGCGAAAGGCCAGTTTTGAGATGGGAAGGTCTCACCGCCCAGAGACTTGACACCCTTATTACAGGGCCCGACTGGGACCCCCACACCGAAAATTGGCCCTCTGTGACCCTGGGGGGTGATCTGCGCCCCCCCAGTAGTCGCCCTCGTCGGCGGCTTTTCCGGCCGATTCAGCATGTTGAATCGGGGACGGAGGCCGTCGGTGAGAGAAATCACTATGATTGGCTGTTCAGCTTAAATGAATCAGCGCATGAGAAGAGAAACAGAAGTTAGCAAAGCAGCAAACGACTTTCATCAAGAGGGCACGCACAAAATATCGTCTCATTTTTCAACTTCATCTCATCTGATCAACTTCTTATCAGACATATTCTCGATTAGAAGTAGCTATATTACGAAACCGTCTGAGCGAAAGTTGTGTGAGAATGGTAGGCAAACGTTGCTTTGTTTCATGTTTGTATATCCGCAGTCCTAGGTCTTCCGGTGTCCCTTTTTGAATGACGAATACAGACTACCGCCACCTGCTGGTATGGAGAGTTATTTCCTCTCACGCAGGCACAGAATGTACATGCTAGTTGGCCGTTGGCTGTAGTCTTTGCGGTGTCTTCAGGTGCAACTTTTTGGCCAAGACACAGGCGACGTGAGGCGAGGGAACAGTCGGCCTTCGTCGCCACTAGTTCTTTGACGTCGGTTTGGTGTGTTAGGGCCTTAAAAGAGACCCCCTCTCTAGGTCACTCCCAAGTGTACTTGACCTCTAAAGGTGTTCTTCTGATGACCAACCCAACCCATTTCCAATGCTTTCAGTTGGGCTAGAGCCACCAAATTCATATTCTTATGTCCTTTAGGCCCTCTTTCATATACAATTGACCCCAGGTCTCCATCTTATTCCCAAGTCATTAGTCATCTTATATGTGACATAAAATGATCAATCTGGTGGCTCTAGCCCAACTGGAAGTGATTCGAATGGGTAGTTCTGAGGTCATCAGAAGATTTAAAAAACAAGATTAATAGGGGCCTACATTTGGAGGATCTAGCCCAACAGGAAGTGACCGAATAATCTGCTACACTGCCACCAAGTGGACAAAAAAATGGACACAATGGACAACCCACGAAAATGTATCTATTGAATCGTGCTCTGGGACACGATCTAATTTTCGTGACAATGAGCACGAAAAAGTGTGATACCAGGTCGGAGCAAGTCAACAAAATTGGCGACGCTCCGCTTCTGAAACGGGACGGAGGATTTGGCTGCGTTGTCATGGCGTCTATTCTGTGAGCCATCTCACTTCTTTTTCATCTTTGTTGAGTTGCTCATGCACAGTACCGATTGGGCCGATCAAGCTAAACATCATATACATTCACTGAACGAAGATTAGGAAAATAAAATCAACATTTCTCACTTTAAATATTATCAAAACGCATTTTAACGCAGAAACTATCTTAAAATATTGCATTTTCCACTGAGAATAATAGGAATATCAGTCATTTTGTTTTGCTTTGTCAGACCACGGCTTGATGGTCACGTGACGTGGATGCAGGCCAATAGAAAAGAATAGGCCAAAAAAACGTAGCCATGTCACAGAGTCGTGAAACTAGTAGTGAAACTACTACATTTTGCGCTGTGGACCAACGTAGCTATGACACGTTTTGACGTGAGACTGAGTTGCTGGCAAGAGGACCCAGTAGCACAACAACAGAATCTTAATCCAAAAAAGTATTTACTTGGGAAAATGGTTCAGTACACGGGTAATCAGTCAGAAGATCAGGCAAACAAATCCGGCAACGGGAAGGCAAAACTAGCAGAGATTTAAAAAAAAACAGAAACAATAAACTCTAGAAAATAGCTTGATACAACAAAACAAAGATGAACTGGCAAAGAGAGAGGGAAACACTTGCGCTGCGTTCCAAATCGCATACTTTTTCTTTGTACTTTTAGTAGTTAAAGTATCTGAAACCAAAGGAGATGTGAGTAACAAAGTAAAACGGGAAATGATAAAAATATGAATAAAACAATAAAAAAAAAACAACCTAAGAAGCAGGGCAAGATGTCAGTTTTACCTTATTTCCTCTTTTATACAGATAATCTGAGGTAATTGTTTCTATTTAGATGTTGACTTGGTTGACTCACATTTTGTTGATGATGATGATTTTGTTGATACTTGAAACTCATGTATACATATTTTCAGACTTTTGAAATTTCATAATTAAGTCAACATAGCAAATGATGGTAGGTAATAAAGGAAATATCAGGGCAGTTATTTAAAACAGTAATTTAGAACCTCAGGAACAGTGCGTTTGCTATGCAGCACTTCAGATAGGTCCACATGTCTACCAGGAGATAACGATACAAACTAAGGCAAGTAGGCCTAAAATCGCCACGCACATATTAATTGCTATATGATGTTGGTATACGTTTTGGTTTGATTGTTATTCATTGACGCATACAAAGGTTTTTCAGTGTGCCACCAGTGTCTGAAAACTAAAAGCAAACCTGCATTATTGAATATAATAAATAATAATTTTCTTAAATAAAATAATTAGTTAAACATAATATAATTAAAATGGTAACAACACAAAACAGTATTAGTCATCAATGGATTTATTGAAACAAAGTTAAATTACTATTCCACTTGTTTGTCTTCAATAAATAATTACTGTGGATGTAATCCTAATAAACATATTGCAGTTAATCAATCATAAAACATGAAAAACTGCATACAATAATAATCTCATTTCATGTACATTGAAAAAAAAGAAGCTTATATGTGTTTATACCTTGTAAAACTACCAGTAAGGTAGGGAACATAACCTTTTTTCAGTTTCTAGATCGGTTGTCTGCCTGCTTGATGGTTTGTTATGACCAACCCTGCAGGATATAATGTATTATTTGTTTCAGTCCTAGAACCAGAGGGACACGTTGAAAAGCTTGAGCATGACTAGTAAAGCTGCCTCTGAGGTCGTAGTCACTTTTATCTGCTAGTAACACAACAACAAAAAACATGTCAAGATCATGATGAGTGCATGTTCCATTTTTTTTAAATCCCAATGATTGTGACATGAATTTAATGCAATGATTTATGCATGGAAAACCTCATTTGGGAATGGTTGGCTTTTAAGGTTGTTAGATTTGCTGGATGATGCCCTATATTTTTTCCATTAGTCAAATGATCAAATGGTGTTACTACTTGAGGAGTGGAAGTTGGAAGTAGAGGACTATTTTAAAATGGGATATTATTACTGCAGTAATATGCTTTTGCAAGTAGATGAAAAACACCCATTGAGTTTTTTTTACCAAATTAAAGGTTTTAGTGCAAAACTATATGTGAATAGAGAATAATTGGAAAGTTTGACCTGGTTTGTTTGGATGCTATTTTTTTAATGAAAAATAGCACATTATTGGACTGTTCTATATATTTCAATTCAATTTTCCATGTGGTTATTAGAGACATTCTAGTATTTGAGTGGCATTTTTTTTATCGTCACTTTTTTTATATGCCAAGATGTCATCCAAATGTATTTCATTTTTCCGTTTTGGAACAATATGCAGAAGGGTTAGTCGCAGTAGGAAGTAGTTGGTCTTGTATACATTCCAATGTGTTGCAACCTGAAGGCAGGAAACTGATTGTTTTTATATTGTTTTGACCATTCAGGCAGACAGAGGTTCATAAGTGTGAAAGTGGATTCCCTTGGAGCACGTAATCTTCATCACAGCGCCGTTCAGGCTGCTGTCCATTATCATCCTCATCATCCCTTCTGCGATCTGTGGAGGCCTTAAAACACAAGGGCGGGGGAAATCAGGGAGTCAGTTTAGTGGCAGGAGGAAATAGGGGTTAGTTATGTACTAGAACATTGTTGTCTGCTGTTTTTCCTGTTGATCTCCACTTATCAAGGACAAAGAAAACAAAACAAGGGTTGGGCTGTAATATATCAACCCACATCAATTCTTACTTGTTGTGGAGAATATCAGTTTTTAAATGGCATAAGAATGAATGTAATTTGTAGCTTTTTTTAATCAAATATTTGTAATGAATCAATGATTTGCTATTTTCTATTGTTTGTATTATTCAGGAAGGTAAGGAACAAGGTGGTTGGTTCAGATAGGGTGTGGTAATGTACTGGCTGGACTTGTGACAACAAGGTGGCGCTATAGGAGGCCAAAGGTAGAGAGGAAGAAAACAACGGCACCATAATGTCTGTGTGTGTCTAATCTTTCCTCAAAGATTTCAAGATTTCAAGCATTCCTACTCCAAGCGTGAATGTTTGGCAGCCTGCGACATGCACAGCCGTTTGCTGTGAGGCAAACGGCCAAGCGTTACCAAGCGTTACATACCAGCATACATACCAAGCATTTCTGTCAGAAGTCAGTAAAAGAGGACAATGCAACTTATACACAAGTGCATCTGAAAAATCGTAAATGACCGTCAATCTAATGACATTGGTGTATTTTGATTCTTTTAGAAACTCCTCTGATCAAGGTAAAAAAGAAATTGCTTTCTGTATCGATAAAGTGAAACTGACTTAAGTTAAGGGTTACACACTCTTTGTGCTTGAGTATAAACTCACTTCAGTACTCCAAACTTGTTCATGCTGTGTTTAAAGTCATCTTTGAACTTAACAAACTTCCCCATGTTGGCCTCGTTTTCAACAGAGTGCAGCAGAGGTGTGTCCACAAACGCAGGGCAGAGAACATTGATACGAACTCCATAGTCAGCCAGCGACGATGCATCCTAGACAGATCCATAAACACACAGAAACAAAAACATGCCAAACAAACTTTAATCATGATACCCCTTTTCATGATTGTAGATTATTATAACATCAACAAAAGTTTTTGCATAATCAATACTGACAGTTCTCACGTTGCAATCAATCTCAACAGATGTTGTGATATTAGATGATCTCCTATTGGATGAGTCTCCTGTCGCTATCAACTAACAGGAGGTCTTGTATTGCAGAAAACACCCTGAACAGAGTAGCAGTCATGTGTCATGTACTCATGGGATGGATTCCAATAGTCCGTCTATAGTGATGTGAAATCCCTAGGTGCTTTCCATGTTCGCTGAATCAGCCGTTGAATCATCTTGGGGAACTTTTCCCCAAGCAGTTATTCAAAGATGTTATTAGACATAATTATGCCTATAAAGACATACTTATATTTACATATTCTGGCTGGCCATGGCACCATATATTAGCCACGTATAACCAACGTGAATAGCTGTAACGTCTGAAAGTTCTGATTGGCCCAGACCATCAACACGCCACATAGCCGTTTATGACGCTGACACTCATTGCGCATTGCTCCTTTCCTTGTGCTCGATGATTACTGCTTGTGCTCCATGCTCCAGTGATCAAGTCTTAGCATTAAGAGAGGAGTTTTGAAACACACCCATGGTGTGGTCCTGAAATGCAGGGATAATTGTTCCTGGTTCTATAGATCCTCTGCATATTTCATGCAAATATTAAATAAGGGGGACATTGGAGCTGTGAGAGGTAATGAACAATAAGCAGCTGTTGGAGCTGTAAAACAGCATGTTATAAACCTTGGCCTGAAGCTGCTGGGATGCTGCTGTGAATCACTATGCTGCAGATGATATCACTTGGAAAGGGCCTATTAAGTAAACAGTGTTTGAGCTTCCCTATAATCAGTCCAGCTTGGTCTTCTCCAACTGTGGTGTCTTGAGAGGATGCACAGTTGGAGAAAGGTGCCTTTAAGAAAGAGATGTGACGGTAGACACAACAGGCATCAATACATGAACATAAGCAGACTAACAGCCACAGTGTGTTCATTCTACCCACTGCTATTGCTCTGGTAAAACCGATGACTCCGTGTTTGGTGGCCGTGTAGACAGGCTGATGTGGAGAGTGCAGGAATGCTGGATTAAAAAGGAACAGATGAAAGGTTTAGGCTTACTTCTGATAGGATGAGTAGGTATAAGCAGCATATGCATATCAAATGAAAAAGTAACCTCTGTATGAACATGAATAGTGATGCTTAATTTGGGCATAATTCTAATGAAAACATATTGTCAATGGTATTTCATTTCAATGTAAAATGAGAAAAATGTGGACATGTTCAAAAATCAGAAAAACAACTTTAATTCAAAACGGTTTCTGCCAAAAAGTTTGACAGAAGGTTGTTCCCCAATAGGAGCTAAATTCATTTTGGCTATTTACATTACCCTTGTTTATAAAAATTGTACACTTGATGTGTCACATTATTGTAGTAATAATCGGCATTATAATTAATGCTCTTGCTACATACAGTATAAATACTCATGAATCATTTAATGACGCATTTGTTCTATTAAATTAATACAATACATTTTGGGGAGGGATGTTCTGATGTGAACATTTGAACGGGCCAAGATGCTGAATCAAAATCATTGTCACATATGGTTCCATTCACAAACAGGTCATTGACAGTGACATAATCTCAACTTCCAGACACGAACATATGGACAGCAACATATTCACAGATGCAAGCATTCATGATTACACAAACAGACATTAAACAAAGTCGATGCATTTATCACATACACACACAAACACACACACACACACACACACACACACTCTAGAACAAAACATGCAGAGACAAGCACATAAACAAATGTTGAATTACTACCATATGTTAGGTTTTACTGGAACTCCAGCAAGTTCAAGTTTGGGGGACAATTACTGGCTAAGAAGTTATGGAGTAGGTGTAGGCCAACATTTGAGCCTTTTTTTTACTCACGAATAAGTCAAATAAGTAAATAAATAATGCTGGACTCCCCGATGACCTGAAAGGAAATATTGCTTAGAAATCAGCAAACAAAACACACCCTTGATTACAGTGGGCTATAGCCACAAGGCACCCTGTTTGTTCTGCTAGCCACAAGGCACCCTGTTTGTTCTTCTTGCTTCAAATGGTCAAAGTACAGGGTGAGAGTAAATAGTGTAGGCTTAAACTCTGCCCATCTGTTTTTTCTGTTTAATGAACAGAGTTCATTCAACGTTCAGGGGTTACGTTAGCTTCACAGGGCATATTTAATTTGAATTGGTTAATGTTTACTTTTTCAATTAAATTAATAAATGAATTCCATTTATTGATTAATTGTTTTTTTAATTGCACAAGAGACATAAGGATGTAACCGTTATATAACATTCGGTAAGCTATTGTAGCTAAGATCTAATGTTATGCCGGGAGAGGCTGATTCTGGGGTTAATCCATGTCAGAGTGACTGATCTTGAGACAGCTTCCTTAGCCTAACATGTGGGGGAAAGGTCGGATAAAGCATTGAGGGGGTGGATGCCTGAGAAAGAAGCAGACGCAGAGAGAAATTTGTCGACAGACCCAAACTACTCACTTTTCTTCAAGTTTATTGTAAAGTGTGTTCTCAATCTCAATCCATTACCACATTGGGTGCTTATTATTCACAAACCGCATAGCCTTGCACTGCTTTATAGTTGTAATATTTATATTGAAAAATACAAAATGTTCGATATAAATATTACAAATTATAAATATAATAATTTTTTGCTATCTAATACTAATCGAAAGGAATTAGAAAACCTTACATTTACATGTATTACAGATACAGATATTGGCAAATTATGTATTGGCAAACCATACCAATTTACAGAGTAAATTGTGCCTTGCTTTGTAAATGTATTTCAAAACTATTCAAAAGTCAACACTGAATGTTTCACATGAATTTCCATTGGGGAATGTGTGTGACAATTGGAATCTGGGCACTACGGCTTTGTGGGGTACAGCACAGAAGCTGTCTGTGGTACTTAACCTGCCTGCTCTGTTTCTCAACGTGTCCTTGTCATTTTTCTAGCCTACATCAACCTCAGCAACATTTGTGTGAATGCTCCCATCAGTCCTCAAGGCCCTCATCCTCATACATGGACATCTGTTTTGTATTCATCTATCTGGAAGACATTCTGCATGTTAAGAAAGAGCCTGGTAATCCAGTTGTCAGCATCATGGTTTACATCCTGGATCAGGCCCTCACACGAGTGTCATTCCTGCCACTGTTTAGGAAATGTAACCCGCTCATAAAGTGAGTTCTGTGTGCCAATGTGGCTCAACCATGTGAAAATCCAATACACTGATCTAGACAAACCCAATCCCATTCCATGACAAAGCCATGCCTTCTGTCTGTCCTGTCAAGTTTCCTTTGCAGCAAGATATTGACAATGTGCAGTTATAATACATGCAGACTTCTGTTATATTTTACATGTGTGTGTTTTACCTGCCATGGAGGATACATTGATAACAACACCACCTCTCTTGCCATGTTCTTTGCTCATATGGTCCAGAGCGAGGTAGGTTCCCTTAATGACTGACGTCTGTAGAGACAAAGTGATGTCAGAATCAGACATTTTATTTGCCAAGGAATTTATCTTAGTGCAGGTGTTTCCCTGAAGGGTAAATGCTGGAAGAGCGAGCGGCTGGGGTCTGATTGGTCAGCCATGATTACACTAGACACATCATTATGGGTGGCTAAATATTTGTACACTTTTACAAAAATACATCAATCTATTTAGATATGTTCAGAAGTGTGTGTGTTCTGTGTGTATAAAGGTAGGGCATGATTGTGTCTTTGTGTGCATTTAAAATGTGTTAAACATGCAGTTTTCAAAGTACCAGTGCATAACATGTCATTTACCAAATTGACTTGTATTGTCTTTTCCCAGTCCTTCTCATTGTTGATTCCCGCGTTGTTGACAACAATGTCCAGCTGGCCAAACTGGTCTACTGTTGTTTGGAAGGCGTCTACAGTACAGAAAGGGTCAAACAAATAGAGGAAGAACAAAGAACAAACCTCAATAAATCAATGAGAGGGCTTCTGTAAGTAATGTTCTGCCTATGGATCATCTGAGGGAGGCCAAAGTGCAGGAGACACAAATTCTTCTTGACAGATTTCAGAAAAGACCCAAAGAGGTGGTATGACCCAGCAGGCATGAGAATCAGAACAATTACCTAGACAAATACCTACAAATACCAAATAATACATTATTATGCCAGAAAAGTGTTGATCTAATCCTTCAGGTAAACCTTAAACAATGAATGAAGATGAACCAGAGGTAGTAAATCCAGTATGTGTCTTCACATGTACCTTTTGCATTCCACAACAGGACACCCCACAATTAGAAACAAGCATACTGACATACATGTTTACATTCATTCAGAGATATACTTATGCTTGTATAAACTTGAAGGCATAGGTGCAGACAAGGTACCTTCAAATATTTCCCCTGCTTGAGAATGTGCAGGAAAACATGCATGTGTGCACAATCAACCCACTTTGCACAAACTGATGCAAATGTAGTGGAATGGAGAACCAAATAAATGCATGTTTTTTTTTCCAATAACACAAGTAAGAAATGTTTTTCTTCTCTGCAAAAGTCTTACACAAACCTCACTATTTGATAGGTAAATGCTTATTTTGATTAAATTCCATTGCTGTCCAATGACACATAAGTCACAGAATTGTAATGTGTAGTGAGGCAATGCTGCCTCACTACCTAAGACTGTGGTAGTGAGGCAGTGTTGTCGTGCTGTAACTTGACATTTTTAAAAGAAAAAGCAATGTTTTTCCCTGAACTGATTGCAAAAAATTCAGACAGACTAAAAGTATACAGGGAAGCTCTGTGACATAATACTGCTTTTCGTGGTTATATTTGGCATGTCTGCAATCCGAAAAAAAACAACAATATTAAACTATGACAGCCATGTCCAAATATATTGACCTGAATATAAAAGTCACATGATGGTATTATAATTGATTATGCAATCATCTCTTTGTAAAACTGGAAAGTGTAAAATGTTCAGTCACTCTAATAATGTCCTCTAGTTCAGTGGTTCTCAACTGGTTGGTCGCGACCCATAAGTGGGTTGCAAGGGCATTTTGAGTGAGTCACACGTTTCAACAGCTTACTATTTCATTGAGTTTAGCCCCAATTATTGCAGCTTTTTGTTCACTCAATGTGTTTAACAGTACATGAAAGCCATTTTGATTTACGGCAATATTGGTAAATGATTTGTTTAATTTTTGGGTTATGACTTAATGACTAATGACACATGTGGGTCCTGAGGCCAGACCAGTTAAGAACCACTGCTCTAGTTCTTGGCAGACATGAACATAATTGTAATCCCTTTTTTAAACCGACAAGATAAGACAGATGCATTTAGTGGAAAAAGGAGATTTAGAATATAGTGGAATAAAGACATACAGATACCTCTTTTTGTTCACACACATAACCTCACAAGCTTACACAAGAGTTCACATACATGCATTTCAAATGTGTATACAGCTGCAAATCATTTATCTATATAAACTAGAATCATGTGTAAACTTGATTAAAGAAATAGCTAGACATTTTTGTGTGAGAGTGAAACACCGTGTAAACATCCCCACTTCTCTCTCACATACGCACACACACACACACACACACACACACACACACACACACACAACCATCTCTCTCACACACACACACACACACACACACACACACACACACACAACCATCTCTCTCACACACACACACACACACACACACACACACTCTCACACAGACACACACGCTCACACACATGCATGTGCTCGCTCACTCACACACATGCACACACCTTGTTTTTTTTCTCTGTGACCCGTGAACAGCAGCACAGTCTGTTAAGTGCAACACCAAACAGCATTCCTCAGCAGTTAGCCTGCGGGCATGCACTAATTCTTCAACAGACAATGAAAGCTTGTTTTTTTTCTGGTACGAAGAAACAGCATCCAGGATAGTAAATAGCTTGAGGTATATCAGTAGATAAGCATACTAGTAGTAACATGTTTTTGCCATAGAATCAACCTTCAGGGAGATTGTGCATAGTCAGCTTGTCAAACATCTGCTTCAATAGAGACAAACTGAATAAAATACAAAAACACAAGTCAAGAAAAAGCCAATCACACCACTGTTACTGACACTGACATCTATATTCTATACAGGTCTATCCTATCCTATCCTGGCTTGAAGCACTGAAGGCTTCAAGCCAGATGTGTGTTGGCAAGAAGAATATAACCAAATACCTTTGAGTGTATCACCATCTGTGATGTCACACTGAATAAAAGTGCAATTTCCCTCTCCGTATTCAGTGTCTAGCTGGACCTTGCACTCACATCCTACTTCCTGATTTAGGTCCACCACAGCCACCTAAAGACAAGCAAAAACATGACCATGACTCATATGTTTAAAAATAAGTTACTTTTGTCTGCAGTACAACAATAGAAAGAGGTGAACAGAGATGAGATGAGGTAACTAAATGTATCTAGTTTCCAATGAACTGCTACTTCACAGAAGCTACAGCCTCTTGTTAAAGCAGAAGTACATTCAATTAATTCTATACTTGGCTGTCTATCATGCTTTATGATGCATATTTACATTATCAGAAGTAAGGCTAATGATCTGAGTGAACTTTAAATGTCCTCCATCCATCCAGTTCTGTCTCAACAGTAGCTACAAAGAAAGATCTAGTGCTGCACAACCTTGTTTCAAAATCAGAGTTACAGTAGATATCAATATTATCAATGGCACATTGCCACTTCAGGTTTTAAATTAACTAATAGCAAAATCAGTTTAAAAACATGTATCTTTTTCAATTGTGAATATTTGGATATTATGCTTTATACATGGTAAACGTAGGTACCATGATTGTAAGTTCTTTTTTAATTGTGAATATTTGGATATTATTATCTATACATGGCAAAAGTAGCTACCATGATTGTAAATTGTTGTTCCAAAATGAGTTGTTGATATTGCGTGTTTTTACTGGCCACACCTGCAGAGAGATTCAATAGGACAAAAACCAGTTGTGTGTGTGGTGAAGGTATGACATCACTTTGTTGTGCAACTGGTATCGTGCTTTGAACGCACTGACATTTAAGTGTGATCAATTATATAATATAGTATGCTGCAGTGCAGGATCAGGGCTCAAATTAAACCAAAAATATAAATTGTGCCAACACATTTCTACATTTCTTCAGATCAGATTTTGTCAAAGCAGTCTATCTGGTAGTACCGCTTGGAAAACATCAGGGCATTCTGATGTTATCTAAGGTAACCAAAACAATGTCAGGACATTATACATATATTGTTATTACAAACTATTACCAGTAACATAGTATTCTGTAGTCTGACATGTGATTATAAAAGTTTGTTTTTAAAATGTGATCAAAGTCAAGAGAAGAGAAAACATACGTAAGTGAAACAACGTTATATAATGCAGACAACCATGAATATATAGGTTGAATTCACAATTACAAATAAATATTTCATTTCAATAGAGGGATTCTCTTTCTCTTATACTTCATCGCCCAGGTGATCAAAGACAAATATTTAGTATGTGAAAATAAAAATAATGTTCAAGTTGTCTTATTCAGCAAAACAAATTCTCATAAATGCACAATGAATAGGTGCTGCCAAGCACTAAGTGCTTAGCCATGATCCATGCCAATAGCAATAGTACTTCATTTTCCTTACTTAACATCTATTTGAGACTTGTTACATACTTGGACATAGATGAACAACGATTGAACTGCACTCAGTACAGCAATTGTCCCTTTAGAAACACACAGAATGTCAGTATTTATATATCTGTATCATTTCCTTTTACTGAATGCTTTGTATTGTAAAAAAGTAAACACAAAAAAAAGAAAGACAAACCTCTGGCTGTTGACATTCTGGTTGGACAGTCTTCCCCCCTCCTCACTAAGCCGTCATAAAGTCTGTGATACTAACCTTAACTGAACTCCGCAGCAGTGACTCCACCACAGCTCTGCCGATGCCTTGTGCCCCGCCGGTCACCAGAGCTACCTTCCCAGTCAACGACATCACCCAGCTGCCAGACTCCAATTTGCTTGGGTAAAAAATAAAAAATAAACTCCACACACTCGCCTCCTATAAAATCCTATTCAATGGTTTTTGATCAGAAGATTTTTCTTGAAATGTGTCTCTCCAGCTGTGTCAATACTCTCCTTGTGAATAAGTGACTGCCCTCTCTCTCTCTCTAGCACTCCCTTCTCTCTCGCCAGCACTCCCTTATCTGACAAGCTTAACTCACAATGTGTGTGCGCTTTCACTATCTCTGTTAGCAGGGCTGTTTTCCCACCCCTCTCTCTCTCTCTCTCTCTCTCTCTGTATTTCTCTCTCTCTTTATCTCTCTATCAGCCACGTGAGCGTTTCCTTCTCCCTTCCTTCCCCTCGCTCCTCTATCACCATGTATGTGTTTGTGTGTGAGATCCAAGTCCAGTAGTCTCTCATTGGCCTTCTAATGCTCTTATACCTGCCCTTATACTGCCCTTGTTTTTCTCTCTCTACCTTTCCTAGCATCTCACTCCATGCCTGTACTGGCAGCAGTGTTGCCAGTACTTTAACTTGTACTGTTAACTTAAGAGTATAAATACTGTTATGTACATTACAGTTTACTACCTATTAATAGACAGTAATATGCTGCATTTATTTACATTAACAGTACATTACATAACAACAGTATAATTCTACAGTATGCATACTGTTACAGCCTATTTTGTTTCCACTTTAAGACATGATTTACTTGTAATTGTAGGCTAAATAAAACATACAATTCAAACATAGCTCCAGTTTGATCTGAAACAACACAGCTCAATGCAGTGCACCTATACTGACTGTACTGACAGAGGTGTATGCAGCGAGACATATCCTGTTTAATAAAAAAAATAAATGTGAAAGCCTCTTCAGTATTGAAAATACTGTATTCTACTATATTGCAGAACTGTATGATGCTGTTCTGAAATTGGCACAAATATGTATTCCAGAATGCTTTGCATTTGCGTTATTTTACAGCAATGTTTTCCTTATGCTCCCATGGCAGCAAACACATTTTGAACAATGAAGTCTAGTGTGCGCTTTATGTAAATACAGATAACAATGTTCTGTGGTAAACTGCCAGATCAACGTGTTTATTGACCCAAACCTTTCATTTGACCCCAAGTGGAGGGCTGCCTTGATTTGGGCCGGAACATGGATCTAGTGTTATATCTGGCACCATTTTGCACCTTGTTTACACAAAATAAATAAGGTTTATGTAGTAATGGATGTGAGCCATTGCAGCCCATAGGGGCCCTTATATAACCTGAAGTACCTTACTAATAATAATAACTAGAAAAAGTACAATTTCAGAGTGATGTGAAGTAGCGCTGTAGTTTTATAGTGGCTTCTAGGGTGTTCTATGTTGCTTGTTGGTTGTTTTGGACGGTTGCTATGATGTTCTTGTTGGTTTGCTGTGGTGTTATGGGTGGTTGCTGGGGTATTCTAGGTGGTTGCTAGGGTGTTCTGTATGGTTGCTAGGGTGTTCTGGGTGGTTACTAGGGTGTTTTAGGTGGTTGCTAGGGTGTTCTAGGTGGTTGCTATGGTGTTCTGGGTGGTTGCTAGGGTGTTCTACATGTCTTCCATGGTGTACTAGATGGTTAATAGGGTGATCTAGGTGGTTCCTAGGTAGTTCTAAATGGTTTCTATGGTGTTCTAATCTAGATGGTTGCTAAGGTGTTCTATGTGGTTGCTAGTGTGTTATCGAGGGTTGCTATTGTGATATGGCACCCAGGATTGTACCATCATGCTGTCCGTCCGTTTTCTTCCGCTTATCCGGGGTCGGGTTGCGGGGGCAGCAGCCTAAGCAGGGAAGCCCAGACTTCCCTCTCCCCAACCACTTCGTCCAGCTCTTCCTGGGGGATCCCGAGGCGTTCCCAGGCCAGCCGAGAGACATAGTCTCTCCAGCGTGTCCTGGGTCTTCCCCGGGGTCTCCTACCAGTGGGACGTGCCCTGAACACCTCACCAGGGAGGCGTCCGGGAGGCATCCTAACTAGATGCCCGAGCCACCTCATCTGGCTCCTCTCAACGCGGAGGAGTAGCGGGTCTACTCCGAGCTCCTCCCGGATGACCGAGCTTCTCACCCTATCTCTAAGGGAGAGCCCAGCCACCCTGGTGAGGAAGCTCATTTCGGCCGCTTGCACCCGCGATCTTGTTCTTTCGGTCACTACCCAAAGCTCATGACCATAGGTGAGGGCAGGAACGTAGATCGACTGGTAAATCGAGAGCTTTGCCTTTCGGCTCAGCTCCCTCTTCACCACGATGGATCCGTGCAGAGTCTGCATTACCGCAGACGCCGCACCGATCCGCCTGTCGATCTCCCGCTCCATCCTCCCCTCACTCGTGAACAAGACCCCGAGGTACTTGAACTCCTCCACTTGGGGCAGGATCTCATCCCCGACACGGAGAGTGCACTCCACCCTTTTCCGGTTGAGGACCATGGACTCGGATTTGGAGGTGCTGATTCTCATCCCGGCTGCTTTACACTCGGCTGCGAACCAGTCCAGCGAGAGTTGGAGGTCACGATCTGATGGAGCCAACAGGACCACATCATCCGCAAAAAGCAGTGACCCAATCCTGAGGTCACCAAACCGGACCCCCTCAACACCCTGGCTGCGCCTAGAAATCCTGTCCATAAAAATTATGAACAGGATCGGTGACAAAGGACAGCCCTGGCGGAGTCCAACCCTCACTGGAAACAAGTCCGACTTATGACCGGCAATGCGGACCAAGCTCTGACACCGGTCATACAGGGAACGGACAGCCCATATCAGGGGGTTCGATACCCTGTACTCCCGGAGAACCCCCCACAGGGCTCCCCGAGGGACACGGTCGAATGCCTTCTCCAAGTCCACAAAACACATGTGGACTGGTTGGGCAAACTCCCATGCACCCTCAAGGATCCTGCAGAGGGTGTAGAGCTGGTCCACTGTTCCACGACCTGGACAAAAACCACATTGCTCCTCCTGAATCCGAGGTTCGACTATCCGACGGACCCTCCTTTCCAGCACCCCCGAATAGACCTTACCAGGAAGGCTGAGCAGTGTGATCCCCCTATGGTTGGAACACACCCTCCGGTCCCCCTTCTTAAAAAGAGGGACCACCACCCCAGTCTGCCAATCCAGAGGCACTGCCCCCAATGTCCACGCGATTCTGCAGAGTCGTGTACCATCATGCCATCTCCAATAAATGGATATTCTAACATCTACCTGTGTCTTGTGTCGAAGGGCCCCAGCTAAAGCCACTGCAGGTGGTGTGTAGCAGAGGTCTACTCCTACAAAGTATAAACAACATTGCTTAGAAAGCACAGTGATTGCTCATCTTGAGCAATCACTGTGAGGAGCTCAATATTTAGATGTATAATATGTCTATGGGGGCTAAATATTGTGGGAGAAGTGACAGTTTATAGATTTTGATAGTTTATATTTTGAACACTAACAATTCTAGAACACAGATATAAATCCCATGTGTGTGTATGTGTGTTGAGTTTAAAAGTTTAAATACTTATAAAGTATAAATTGTATGAGTAATTCCATAAAAGTTTGGATAATAAGGTGGTATATAAAGTTTTATTTATTGTTCTAGCATAAAGAGGAGTTGAGTAGGGAATTTTGCACACCTAATTATAACATTACAAATAATAAGTATGACAGATAATAGGAGTTGTGAAAGCTTCACATCTAATAATCATATATATAGGTGCCAGGTGGGCAGGTGATTGGCAATTGTAACACACCTGTGAGGAACACAATTTTCACAAAACATTGAACAGAACGGTTGACGAAACACTTCTGGTTAACATAGGGTTAACACACCAAACAAGTATAAGTAATTCACAAGCATGTATTATTCGTTTTGGGCGTGGGCATACCTTTAAAAGAAAATATGTTTAATAATACATGACAGTTGTTCATTAATCAAGCCGACCAGTGGGTGTTCTGCGCTCCAACCAATGGAACAGGTGCGGCGCAGGCTCCTGATCTTTTTTGTTATCTGACACTTTGGTTTGGACAAATAGCAACTACAGTAGTAGTATGGGAGAAATGTACTATATGTTTAAAAGAAAGTATAATCATTATCTTGCCTATATGCTATATGAATGAAAATAAGTGTGAAGAAATACAGAGAATCACAGATGAGTGATTCTCGATGGCTTGCATAAATAAACCTTAGATTTTTAGTGCCCCCAATACAGTTAGATTCTCAGGGCTACCCTGAGGAGAAAAGTACAGAAGCGTTTGAGAGCACAAGCGACGCCAACCAGGCTGGAAGATTTGACCCCTTGGCTAACCTCCAAAACCTTGATTAGTTCCTGGGGTGGCCAGATAAGGCAAAATAAACATCTGACAGGGAAGGCATTATTCTTGCCTTATTGACCATGTGGTCCTTCAAAGCTGTTCATGAAACAGCAAGATATACTCAAGACACCTGATGGGTATACATACAAATGCAGTCGTCCTTACGAGAATGATTAACATTAACTTAAACTGGGGGAAAACTAGAAGGAGAAGGAAATGTGATGAATTCGCATGGAGTGTTTCTTTCAACACTATGGTGTCTTTATGCCAGTCTGTACCTTCCCCTTGTCTCTCTACACCTGGCAGCTCTCCCCCACCTGGCCAGTGGGGGAGATACAAAATCTTACATAAATCTTCTCTGACAATCGAGGGTGTCGGCCCACACATTCCTCCACACATTCGTCTCTTTTTCTCTATTCAAGTTACACTTACTTATGTTTAATTAGTTAACGTTACATTCAAAGTTTTAATCATTGCATACTTTATGAGTGGATTCCACAATCATAAATTTTGGTATTGTTTTCAATTGGTTGAATGAATGTTTATTGTATGAGTAGAAGTGATTTTCATTGTACTCATATATGTTGACACACATCTTTATGTTGACTCATATATTTGGTACAGGTACATTTGTTTTCTTTGATTTGTTACTTTACTCAAGAATGGTATTTGTTATATGAGTGAACTACCTCTTATGAAAATTCTCTATTATCTGTATAGTGTAATGGTATGTCCAGCTGGTGAGGAGCTGTAAAAAGGGCCACAGGGGAGGTGCCTAATCTTTAGGTCCAAATAAGTAAACAATGCATAGGTTGTTGTGATTAGTTAGTGCATGGAGGAGGAAACCACAAAGGGAGCAAATATAACATGAAGTCTGGGCCAAGAATATCAGTTCTTTGCAAACCAACTCAGCCTTTGGTATTACTTGTTTACAAGTGAAAATAAAAGTCTTGAAACTTGGTCTTTCTCGATCTCTCTTGTTTTTGTTAAAGTGAGGTTTATCCACGACAGTAATAGTAGTAGTTGTTGTAGTATATATTATCATATCAACATTAATATCCATTACTACTACTACTATTTGTGTAACTGAGTTAATAATCTTTTAACAGATTTACCAAAACAAACAATAAATACAGGCGCATAAAAGGCAAACTGCCTCATAAAACATTCATATACTGGCCTTTGCTCATGCATGCCATTTATTCGTATCATCACTTGTACAAAAAAAATATTTTCAATATATTTGTCATCATAGAAATATACATCTAAATACAGGATTGACTTTTCTCAAATTGTGCCAAATTGGTGTGAAAACAACAGCAGGACAACAGTGCTGCCACCATTGGTAATAAGCAGTTGCTTGACACTCAACAACACTGAACAGGAGTAATGGAACTCCTCCTTCACATCTCCTAGTCCACAGAGAGGAGGAACTGCATCGCTTGACACTCACAACACTGAGCAGGAGTAATATAACCCCTCCTTCACATCTTCCAGTCACTCCACAGTGAGGAGGAACTGGATCAGCAGGACTAGCTGGTTTGGCTCACTGAATGCATGTCCCTCTGCACTCAACATCCGTGTTGAACAGAAAATGTAAAAAAAGGGCATGTTGGTTGTTTATTGACATAGCTGGTGAATGATCACATAATACGGGTGGTGATGTCGTAACATTTAAGAGGAACTAAAATGGGTTGAGTAATGACTGAGAATCTTAAAGGATAACTTTCAACCGGGACCCTATTTTCCCATCATTTTGGGTCTCAGGGTAGGCTAATATGGACAACATTTTTTACAATTGGTCCAGTATTGAGTGAGAGGGCTTTATCCACTCTGTTGGTTATTGTGTCTCACCAAGAAGAAATCTCGCCCTGAACTCTCCGAGACTTGGTTAAACACAATAACAAACAGACAAGCGAAAGGTAAAGACAGGTTTTATTTCTCTGTAAGGATCCTTTCCATAACGTTGTCTGACACTTATAATAACAACCTGAGCCTGTCAGTGGCGAAACAAGCACTTTTAGAGGACGTACATTGATGGGGCGCTAATGCCCTATAGTTTTACATTGCTGTCCATTTCATTGGGACAAATTGCAAAAATTGTCCGCATTAGTCCCTGAGACCCAAAATGATCCTATGAAATAGGATCCATGTTGAAAAATCTTGAAGTTATACGTTAGGACAAAACTGGTACTTTTGAAGACTTGGTGTGTGTATGTGTGTGTGTTCAATATTATTTTATAGTACCTATATCATAATTGATGGCACTGTTTAAGCATTACATTGAAAATTGTGGCAGTGTAACAAAGCTGGTGTTGCTAGAATGAGTTAATTTGTGTATGTGTTCTTAATATATTATCTTAATACTAAAACACATTGTAACAAAAATAAAACAAAAAACATGCCATTTACATTTGCACGTTTTCCTCTTTTCTAAAGAAGTCACAGTATATTTTTTCCCAGTTTGTGGCAGGGAAGGATGGATAATGTGAAAAATTACATTTAAATAACATTTTTGAAGCCCTACTTTTCTCCTTTCTTTGTAAGTGAAACCAACGGATGAACAAATACTTTTTTTTTGTATATATGTGTGTGCACACACATATGCATAGCATGTGTTAGTGCTCCTGGGGATGACCAAGTGGTTGACATCAACTGTAGTCCGTTGCACAGTGAAAACTTGAGTGTTTGTAGTCTCTATACCTGTAGTGAGTGTATGTTGCTTCTTCCATTCTAGTAGTTCAGTGGCAGTGGTACTTGGAATCAGGTTTTTTTTTTTTTAAATTTAGCTTAACTTCAGCTTAGCTTTGTAGTTTTTGTGAAAAAGTCCATGGAATGGATGCGTAACAATAAGGGAAGCGTCAAAGTGCAGCTCTCACAGTGTCGAAAAGGATCTTCCAAATAACACAACGTTGAGTTGAAATACATTGTTCTTTGACATTGGCAGTTCTCAATATGTCCATTTCCATTCATTTAAATGTGCATAGCATGTCCATTCAGTTAAATATGCATAGGATATCAAGCTGTTACTAGGTAGAACAGCTAGACGTGTTCTGTTATTAACTGTCCACATGTGCCTTTTCAAGACAGTCCCCAAGAAAAGATTCAGTCAGGGAACCTTCAATCATTAACCCTCAAACAAAACAGTTGAAATGTAGTTTGGTCTCTGTCTCAGTTATAAACAAAAATCAGAAGAGAAAAGCTTCTTTCAAAGTATATCAAGTGAAACAAATCATCACATCAAAACACACATCACATATGCCAACCGATGCTGTGTTGGTTGTGTAACATAATTATTATAGAGTTAACAGATCTGTCTCGTAAAATTATCAAACAATAGTGCTTCTTAATTATTTCACCCTTGATGCAAAGCCCACATGTGCAAAGAATACTAAAGAACCCCTAATACAAAGCCAGTTCATAACACCGTTGTTATTGCTTAGGCTGCTATGAAGGCATTATGACTTGCCATTACCCCAATCTTCATCCATAAATTATGATTTTATGTATATATATATAATAGGATTATTATTTAGGATTTTCTTTTATTCCTGCCCAAAAAATAAAACAAAAGTAATAAAAACAAAAATCCTAATTATATCAGAAATTATACAACCTTTATTTTACTAATCGTTGATTTAATATGCCTTTGTATACATTCTCCTTGCACCTATAGCTCCCTTCCTCTCTCCGATGAAAAGAGGTTTGGTGGTTAGCATTTCTATTGCCAGACAAGCAGTCTGATACCATGGCCATGTCAATCCCCTGACTTCTTTAATATGTAAATACTCTGCCTTCCAGAAACAGGATCATTTCATCCCCCCCTTTCTGAATTAGCACGTACAAAATATCAACTCAGACTCTCAGTCTGTGTAATGTTAATGCACTACTGTGAGAAACCCCCACTTTTTGTTTTTTATACTACACCTACATTCTCTGATGTTTGTGTTTTGTTCATGTAGTCGTTTTTTAGTATTTTGTGTGTACATGAAACATGAAGAAAGCACCCCTTTTGCCTGTTAATGTCCAAATTGTGTTCATGTCTGAGCAGGCTTTAAATTAATTCCTGAATCTCTTCCTGTAATCAATGATACATATTTTGCCCACTTTGTCTCTTGAAAGACAAATATAATCTGTTTGAAAAGAAATAAATCAGGTAAGTCTAGGTAGTTCCAATATTCATCTTCCCAATCTTCTTATAAAGAAATCTCCTATTTACCTCAAATCACTCACTGGGAGCCAGAGAGAACAATTCTCTAGTCTATCGCTTGTGTACGTCTTCGTGCCTTAATATCTTGTAAAGCACCCAGTAGAAGATGTTGAAGAACAGAAAGGCCAGGGGGAAGCCAGCCCTGGACACCGTATCGATCTTCTTGGCACGGTCGATAAACAGCTTCCTCATCTCCTCGTGGGTTTTGCCCCCAGGGCCGGTGGCACCTTTAACCCCGACTGTACCAGCGGGGGTTTGGGTGACGAGACCCGCGGTTCCTCCTGGGGTAGTTGCTATGGCGATGGCATTGTTTGCGCTGACCTTGGAAATTGACTCCTTGTGGTTGCCAGGGGTGGAGCCTGTAAAGCTGAGGTGGGTGTCACGTACCTCCTCTTCCTGTAAGCACAAACATGACGATATGATATTAGACAACAATGTTTTTTTAATCTCAACCAACAAATCTGTTACTTCTTTATTGACCAAATGTGGTCATGTGTCCGTGTGAGGGCTAAAACCTGCGAGAGCGCGACTACCGTGCGACTACCAGTGCTTCGATGGTAGACACCCGCGAGGGCCAACCCCGCAAGGCAACCCAGTCTCACATCAAAACTTGTAATAGCTAGGTTGGTCCACAGCGCAAAACGTAGAAGTTTCACAATAACGGCTCTAAAATTGTGACATGGCTACATTTTTTTGGCCTATTCTTTTCTATTGGCCTGCGTCCACGTCACATGACAAGTCAAGCTTCGGTCTGACAAAGCAAAACAAAATGGCTGATATTACTTTTATTCTCAGTGGAAAATGCAATATTTTAAGATGGTTTCGGCATTAAAAAGGTGATTTATAGTGAGAAATGTGCATTTTATTTTCATAATCTTCGTTCAGTGAATGTATATGATGTTTAGTTTGTTAGTTATGATTCTTCCTGCCCGATCGGTACTGCCCATGTGCAACTCTCAACAAAGATGAAAAAGAAGTGAGATGGATCACAGAATAGACCATGACACCGTAGGCAAATGCTCCCTCCCGTTCAGAAGTGGAGCGTTATGGCCGCTGATTTTGTTGACTTGCTCCGACCCGGTATCGCGTTTTTTCGGGCTCATTGTCAGTGTAGGCAGATTATTCGGTCATTCCTGTTGGGCTAGATCCTGCAAATGTAGGCCCCCATTAAAGGGGTAGTTCGGAATTTTGGACATAGGACCTCATTTCTAAGTCAGCCAGTGTGTTATTTATCACTGGAGACGTTTTCAACAAATTTCATGCAGTCCTTCTAGTTACACAGTTCGCTGGTGCTAAGCTAGCGCAAGTCAACGGTATCAACTAGCCTGCCAATAAAAACAGTCTTACCCACTCCACAGTACACCCAAGGCAAATCAATTATAACGCCAGACTATCGATGTAAATGTCTGTTGATAGAATAATGTTAGAAATAAAACCAACCTTGCATGGCATTGCATTTTGAGGGACTTTTGAGTGTCTCAGCAGCAGTGTTATACTTCCTGGTAGTAGGCTATAGCAGCGGCGGAGTGATATTACCTAGGTTACCGGCTCTATAATAGTTTGTTTACCTGCCGCTGTCATTGCTCAGAACCACAGACTCAGAGTAGCCTACAGTGCACAAAGGAATTGTATTAGCGAATTAGCCTATTCAATAAACAAGACATGGCCATGTTTGAAGGAGATACCGATGTGCCTGCTTTTGAAGACGATGAAGAATTTGTTGTATCCAGCGAACCGTACCTCTACGAGCCGGAATACACGGATGAAGAACTGATTGAGATGGATGCACAAAGGGCAAGCTTTTATTGTTACAATTTTTAAATGCACACTGAATCACCATGTTGCCTAGTCATTCGTTTCCAATTCAATGATTCAATCCCGCTACTACTAGGTGTCTGCGCTTCTGTCACGCGCCTCTCTGTTTACTTTCTGCTGTTGAGATTTGGTTATTGCACAACTAACCTGAGCAAAGTAAAATTCCGCTGCTGGTGAGAAACTAGTCCCTCAAACTGCGATGATTCGTGCAATGCGAGGTTGGTTTTATTTCTAACATTATTCTATCAACACAGGCATTTACATCGATAGTCTGGCGTTATAATTGATTTGCCTTGGGTGACAAGGGTCTGGGACAGGGACTCAAAATGCACGACAACACTCATTTGGAGTCAGAATAGTGTCATAATTCAAACCTGAAAAAAAGGTTTCTAAGGCTTGTAAGTCTGTGTTTGAAAACTCAACACCTTGTAAAAAAGGTTTTGCACCACTGAAAAAAGAGATTATAGCCTGAAAAAAAAAAGTCAAACATCTGCAAACATGATTTTGTGTTCTATTTTATCTTCTTCATCATTTTCACCAACACATTTTCAAAGCTAAAATGTTTTCACAAACACATTTTCAAAGTTTAAAAATGTTCACCAGCGCATTTGCAGAGTTTCAAATCTGACACTGTTCTAACAGTGTATTACTTTGTTTCCCGGTTTCGAAACCTTGTAAATGGGATTCTGCAAACAGCTCTTCAAACATTGAGAAATACGTTTTGAAAGGTTGAATATTTATTTTTAAAAACTTGTAAAGGTGTAAATTTACACCATTGCAATGTATTTTTTCAGAACTTAATTTTCAGCACTGACTTTTCAGAGATTTGACCACACGGGCGCAAGCTTGCGAGTCACGTGATTATTGACACTGTTCTGACGCCGTTCGTTTTGAAACTCCTTTAGCGTCAAAGGTCTGAAAACGTGGTTCTGAAAAAAAGGAAAAAAAACGTTCCTGGGGGCGGGACCATCTTGCTCTAAACCTATTGGTTGCTCTCTGCTGAGGCACAGTCCAATCACATGCGCCGTTGACCGGGCTGTGCGGGATTGACAGTGCTCTGCCGATGACAAGAATAACAAGCGACTTGCGTGGTTGATTTTGTTGTCTATTTTCAGGAACCATGGCTGGTAGACAGGCAAGCAATTTTATTCTGTATTGTTTGCGTTCTAACCACCCGCGAGCCTCCTGCGGCTCGCCAAGCTGTAATTTGCAACACGTTCTCATCGCAACTCGTAATATACCGACGGTTTGTCACGCCCCTAGACGTGATACTGACGCAAAATGTACCCTCCCGCGTCTGTGTGAAACGATCTGTGTGAAACAATCTCATAAACCCGTTTGCGGTGGTAAGAGACGAGCAGAGTCTACAGCGTCCGCTCGCAGAGCAGAGTCTACAGCGTCCGCAGTCTACTGTGAAACAATTCACTCCATAAAGGGTTATGGTTAGGGTTATGGTTAGCGTAATCTATCACCGTGACCGGGTTATTATTGGAGTGAATGGACGCTGTAGACTAATTTGTGGCTCGCATGGCATAAATAATAGTCATACTTTGCGGTCACGTGACTACCATGGATACCTGGAGGGCAACAAACGCTGGCAAAATGGCGACGAACAACGGCCAACCAGGGGAATTGCAGCCTTGCAGATTTCCGATACTTAAATAAATCAACTATTTAGACCATTTGTCACAAAATGTTAAAATTAGATATGAAGAGAAGATAAACATACTCGGAACTTGTGATCCATACACAGCACCCGCTGATGTAGGTTATTCATTGCTTTGAAGCTGGCAAAGACTCTACCAGATCGTGAAACGATCTGGGGGTTCTCATAACCCGTTCGCGGTGGTAAGAGACCAGCAGAGTCTACAGAGTCCATTCACTCCAATAATAACCCGGTCACGGTGATAGATTACGCTAACCCTAACCATAACCCTAACCCTTTTTGGAGTGAATTGTTTCACAGTAGACTGCGGACGCTGTAGACTCTGCTCTGCGAGCGGACGCTGTAGACTCTGCTCGTCTCTTACCACCGCGAACGGGTTTATGAGATTGTTTCACACAGATCGTTTCACACAGACGTGGGAGGGTACATTTTGCGTCAGTATCACGTCTAGGGGCGTGACAACCCGTCGGTATATTACGAGTTGGGATGAGAACGTGTTGCAAATTACAGCTTGGCGAGCCGCAGGAGGCTCGCGGGTGGTTAGAACGCAAACAATACAGAATAAAATTGCTCGCCTGTCTACCAGCCATGGTTCCAGAAAATAGACACAAAATCAACCACGCAAGTCGCTTGTTATTCTTGTCATCGGCAGAGCACTGTCAATCCCGCATAGCCCGGTCAACGGCGCATGTGATTGGACTGTGCCTCAGCAGAGAGCAACCAATAGGTTTAGAGCAAGATGGTCCCGCCCCCAGGAAGGTTTTTTTTTCCTTTTTTTCAGAACCACGTTTTCAGACCTTTGACGCTAAAGGAGTTTCAAAACGAACGGCGTCAGAACAGTGTCAATAATCACGTGACTCGCAAGCTTGCGCCCGTGTGGTCAAATCTCTGAAAAGTCAGTGCTGAAAATTAAGTTCTGAAAAAATACATTGCAATGGTGTAAATTTACACCTTTACAAGTTTTTAAAAATAAATATTCAACCTTTCAAAACGTATTTCTCAATGTTTGAACAGCTGTTTGCAGAATCCCATTTACAAGGTTTCGAAACCGGGAAACAAAGTAATACACTGTTAGAACAGTGTCAGATTTGAAACTCTGCAAATGCGCTGGTGAACATTTTTAAACTTTGAAAATGTGTTTGTGAAAACATTTTAGCTTTGAAAATGTGTTGGTGAAAATGATGAAGAAGATAAAATAGAACACAAAATCATGTTTGCAGATGTTTGACTTTTATTTTTCAGGCTATAATCTCTTTTTTCAGTGGTGCAAAACCTTTTTTACAAGGTGTTGAGTTTTCAAACACAGACTTACAAGCCTTTGAAACCTTTTTTTTCAGGTTTGAATTATGACACTATTCTGACTCCATACACTCAGTGGTGCGTTCAGGAACACTCAAATTTAATGCTCGAGGGCAAGGCAAAAACAGGACGAAAACAAAAACTCAACTAGAACTGCAGGCTTAACAAAGAACTCACAGGGGTCACGACAGGAACACACGGCAAGACGTACACGACGAACTGACAAAGACAGACACAAAGCACAGTACTTAAATACTCAAGGGAAGGGGGAGAAAAGACACAGGTGGAAACAATCAGGGCGGGGCTGCTGCCAATCAGCACACAGGAGAACATGAGGGCAGGAAGTCAAGACACCTGAAACGAGAGGAAAAGGTAAGTCTTACAAAATAAAACAGGAAGACCAAAACCAAAATAAAAGACCTTAACCAGGACGAGTCACTACATTGGGTGTACTGTGGAGTGGGTAAGACTGTTCGGTAACCCTTCCTTTTACAGTACGGTAATTACCAGCTAATTACCTGGTAATAAGATGTATTTACTAAGTAATAACCAGGTAATTAAATGTAATTACCTTCTAATTACCAAATACTTACCAGGTAATTACCAAGTACTTACCAGGTAATTACCAAGTACTTACCAGGTAATTACCAAGTATTTACATTACATATTTACCTGGTAACTACCACTTATTTACCTGGTAGTTACCTGATATTTACCTGGTAACTACCACTTATTTACCTGGTAGTTACCTGATATTTACCTGGTAACAACCACTTATTTACCTGGTAGTTACCTGATATTTACCTGGTAACTACCACTTATTTACCTGGTAGTTACCTGATATTTACCTGGTAACTACCACTTATTTACCTGGTAGTTACCTGATATTTATCTGGTAACAACCACTTATTTACCTGGTAGTTACCTGATATTTACCTGGTAACTACCACTTATTTACCTGGTAGTTACCTGATATGGTAAAAACATAAACAAAAACTTGTTGGTATTTACCAGGTAAATACCAACAAGTTACCCAGTATTTACTAGATATATACTGAAAACTACCAGGTATTTATCCAGGAATTATAGATTATGTATTACCAATCAACCTGTGTAGTGACAGTGAGGGTAGTAATGACTCTGATATTTACCTGGTAATTACCCAGTATTTACTTGATAACTTGCAACTATTTACTAAGTAATTACTTTCTAATTACCCAGTAGTTACAATTTACCCAATAACCCCCATGTATGTATGCAGATATTAACTGGTATTTACCCAGTAATTACAAATGTAATTCCAAAACATTATCAGGTGAAACCCTGTGAATTACCCTGTAAGGAAGGGGGAACTGTACTGTAAAAGGAAGCGTGGTTTGTTTCAATGATATTACCATATACTTTCCTGGTAATTGTAGATTATAATCCTCTACCACCCATTAGGGTGTGTAGTTTTGAACATGGTATCTGGCAAAAACTCCCATATCTCCCTGATAATTATCGGGGTGATATCAGAGTTTTACAGAGTAGTTACCTGTAAGAAAGGTGGAACTGTACTGTAAAAGGAAGCGTGGTTTGTTTCAATGATATTACTGTAGCTCCCAAGTAGTACACACAAGGCCAGAGGTCTTTGTTAGAAAACAGGATTTATTTTCCAGGTCAAACCAACCCGTGAGAACTGGGTTTAAAGAGAAACATAATTCAAATCAATAAATACAATTGACAATATGCAAATGTCCGTTTTTTCAGCAGCACAACAGTTGTTACATTTACACCAAAAACCACTACACACACCTCACATACAGTCCACAACTCAATATTAACTTGTACATTTACAAACTTAACTTACATATACATATTCACCACTTTACGTCGTATGCAAATCACCATCACGCACCAACCATGCAATAGAGCGTAACAGTGACCGCCCCCTTTTTAACAGCTCCGGTGCCGGAAGTAAATTTCCCATGCATTTATCTCGTCCACTTTTCGTATAATCCTTATAAAAAGAGTATTAAGCCTTTAACCAAGCCAATCGTTCGTTGTGGTAGTCGTGACCATATTATGTTTGATTCGGGCATAAAAAGAATTTGGAAAACGGAAGAAAAGCCAAAGGTACATTATTTTGTTGACCGAGTGAGGAACTACTCATCCCGAATCAAACATAATATGGTCACGACTACCATAACGAACGATTGGCTTGGTTCAAGGCTTAATACTCTTTTTATAAGGATTATACGAAAAGTGGACGAGATAAATGCATGGGAAATTTACTTCCGGCACCGGAGCTGTTAAAAAGGGGCGGTCACTGTTCACGTTCTTCATGGACGTAAATAAAAGATAAACATGCCTCGTCCACTGCTAACTACTTAAGGAGGGAATGTTCTAGTATGCTTCGTCCTTGTCCTTTATAGTTGTTCTACTTTAAGTGCCTTTAGCTTTTAACTTTAACTTATAGCTTATAGAACGTGCTGCCTCTTTCGCGCTGTTTGGCTAGGTGCGTTGCTAAAAGGTGTCGTATTCCGGCGGCAATTAGTTCCGCCCCAAACAGTAGGAACAAAAGAAACGGGAGGTTAACAAATTAAACAAACTATACCAGGACAGTACATGGTTACCATATACTTTCCTGGTATAGTTTGTTTAATTTGTTAACCTCCCGTTTTGTTTGTTCCTACTGTTTAGAATGGCATTGGGGCGGAACTAATTCCCGCCGGAATACGACACATTTTAGCAACGCACCTAGCCAAACAGCGCGAAAGAAGCAGCACGTTCTATAAGTTATAAGTTAAAGTTAAAAGCTAAAGGCACTTAAAGTAGAACAACTATAAAGGACAAGAAGAAGCATACTAGAACATTCCCTCCTTAAGCAGTTAGCAGTGGACGAGGCATGTTTATCTTTTATTTACGTCCATGAAGAACGTGAACGATTGTGTTGCATTCCATTACATAGTTGGTGCGTGATGGGGATTTGCATACGACGTAAAGTGGTGAATATGTATATGTAAGTTAAGTTTGTAAATTTACAAGTTAATATTGAGTTGTGGACTGTATGTGAGTGTATGTTTGTATGTTTGGTGTAAATGTAACACCTGTTGTGCTGCTGAAAAAACGGACATTTGCATATTGTCAATTGTATTTATTGATTTGAATTATTTTTCTCTTTAAACCCATTTCTCACGGGTTGGTTCGACCTGGAAAATAAATCCTGTTTTCTAACAAAGACCTCTGGCCTCGTGTGTACTACTTGGGAGCTACAGTAATATCATTGAAACAAACCACGCTTCCTTTTACAGTACAGTTCCACCTTTCTTACAGGTAACTACTCTGTAAAACTCTGATATCACCCCGATAATTATCAGGGAGGTATGGGAGTTTTTGCCAGAGACCATGTTCAAAACTAGAGGATTATAATCTACAGTTACCAGGAAAGTATATGGTAATATCATTGAAACAAACCACGCTTCCTTTTACAGTACAGTTCCACCTTTCTTACACGGTAACTACTCTGTAAAACTCTGATATCACCCCGATAATTACCCGATAATTATCAGGGAGGTATGGGAGTTTTTGCCAGATACCATGTTCAAAACTAGAGGATTATAATCTACAGTTACCAGGAAAGTATATAGTAATATCATTGAAACAAACCACGCTTCCTTTTACAGTACAGTTTCACCTTTCTTACACGGTAACTACTCTGTAAAACTCTGATATCACCCCGATAATTACCCGATAATTATCAGGGAGGTATGGGAGTTTTTGCCAGATACCATGTTCAAAACTAGAGGATTATAATCTACAGTTACCAGGAAAGTATATGGTAATATCATTGAAACAAACCACGCTTCCTTTTACAGTACAGTTCCCCCTTCCTTACAGGGTAATTCACAGGGTTTTACCTGATAATGTTTTGGAATTACATTTGTAATTACTGGGTAAATACCAGTTAATATCTGCATACATACATGGGGGTTATTGGGTAAATTGTAACTACTGGGTAATTAGAAAGTAATTACTTAGTAAATAGTTGCAAGTTATCAAGTAAATACTGGGTAATTACCAGGTAAATATCAGAGTCATTACTACCCTCACTGTCACTACACAGGTTGATTGGTAATACATAATCTATAATTCCTGGATAAATACCTGGTAGTTTTCAGTATACTGTATATCTAATAAATACTGGGTAACTTGTTGGTATTTACCAGGTAAATACCAACAAGTTTTTGTTTATGTTTTTACCATATCAGGTAACTACCAGGTAAATAAGTGGTAGTTACCAGGTAAATATCAGGTAACTACCAGGTAAATAAGTGGTTGTTACCAGGTAAATATCAGGTAACTACCAGGTAAATAAGTGGTAGTTACCAGGTAAATATCAGGTAACTACCAGGTAAATAAATGGTAGTTACCAGGTAAATATCAGGTAACTACCAGGTAAATAAGTGGTAGTTACCAGGTAAATATGTAATGTAAATACTTGGTAATTACCTGGTAAGTACTTGGTAATTAGAAGGTAATTACATTTAATTACCTGGTTATTACTTAGTAAATACATCTTATTACCAGGTAATTAGCTGGTAATTACCGTACTGTAAAAGGAAGGGTTACCGACTGCTTTTATTGGCAGGCTAGTCGATACCGTTGACTTGCGCTAGCTTAGCACCAGCGAACTGTGCAACTAGAAGGACTGCATGAAATTTGTTGAAAACGTCTCCAGTGATAAATAACACACTGGCTGACTTGGAAATGAGGTCCTATGTCCAAAATTCCGAACTACCCCTTTAATGGTGTGTTTTTTTAATCTTCTGATGACCTCTGAACAACCCATTTGAATCACTTCATGTTGGGCTAAAGCCACCAAATTGATCATCTTATATGTCACATTTAAGATGATCAATCTGGTGGCTCTAGCCAAACCGGAAACGATTCTAATTGGTCGTTCAGAGGTCATCAGAAGATTTAAAAAATGGCGGGAATGACTTGAAAAAAGGATGGAGACCTGGGGTGTCTTTTATATGAAAGAGGGCCTAAAGGACATATAAGATTATCAATCTGGTGGCTCTAGCCCAACTGGAAGTGATTCAAATGTGTAGTTCAGAGGTCATCAGAACATTAAAAAAACACACCATTAATAGGGGCCTAGAATGACTTGGGAATAAGATAGAGACATGGGGTCTCTTTTATATGAATCAGGGCATTACAGTCTACTAACATATACATTTGGAGGATCTAGCCCAACAGGAAGTGACCGAATAATCTGCCTACACTGCCACCAAGTGGACAAAAAAACAATAAGCACGAAAAAGTGTGATAGAAGCATGCAAGTATGCAAGTCAACAAAATCGGCTCCGCTATTTAAACGGGAGGGAGAATTTGGCTACGGTGTCATGGCGTCTATTCTGTGAGCCATCTCACTTCTTTTTCATCTTTGTTGAGAGTTGCACATGCGCAGTACCGATCGGGCAGGACGAATTCGTAATAACTAACAAACTAAACATCATATACATTTACTGAACGAAGATGAAGAAAATAAAATCCACATTTCTCACTATAAATGTTATCAAAACGCATTTTAATGTCGAAACTATCTTAAAATATTGCATTTTCCACTGAGAATAAAAGGAATATCAGCCATTTTGTTTTGCTTTGTGTTGCGGATTAATAATAAGCATATGTATCAGCAGCTACACATAGCCACACAAGGAGTAGAAATAAATGTATTTACCCGACCTGACCACCAGATGGCGGCAAACAATATACTGGGGGCGGCGCTCAACACTAGCCATTATGCGTCATAGAGGCCACGCCTCCTGCCCAGAGACCATCCGGGCGGAAACATCCGGTTAGAATCAGAGTCGCGAGGCAGCGCATCGGAAGGATGCTAAGCTAAGCGGCTCTCCACGCGCGTGGCATTTACATTTACTTCCCCACATGCTTGGTAGATTAAGATAACTAAACCTATAAACAAATAAAAGTGAGTGAAAAGTGTTCCTGTTGTCGGCGGCCTCCTTCCCTCGGGACACTAAACCCCACATTTGTCAGACCAAAGATGGATGGTCACTTGACGTGGACGCAGGCCAATAGAAAAGGATAGGCCAAAAAAACGTAGCCATGTCACAATTTTAGAGCCATTATTGTGAGACTACTATGTTTTGCGCTGTCGACCAACATAGCTAATACACGTTTTGACGTGAGACTGGGTTGCGCGAGGACACCCTCAACCCAGCTCCGCCTATTTCCGTGTCGGACCATGGTATGGTTTGCTTATTTATTATTTTCATTTATTTTATTATTGGTGTGCTGATGTATTTCTTTAATTTATTTTATTTGTGTGTTGTGTGCTTAAAGGTGGCATGTGTAGGATTTAGTGGCATCTAGCTACCAGGTAAATAAGTGGTAGTTACCAGGTAAATATCAGGTAACTACCAGGTAAATAAGTGGTAGTTACCAGGTAAATATGTAATGTAAATACTTGGTAATTACCTGGTAAGTACTTGGTAATTAGAAGGTAATTACATTTAATTACCTGGTTATTACTTAGTAAATACATCTTATTACCAGGTAATTAGCTGGTAATTACCGTACTGTAAAAGGAAGGGTTCCTGCGATTTTAATGTTATATCCATTGGGAACATTTTGAAATGCGTTATCCGGTTTAATTGCATTTTAGTTAGGCTATTGTTTAGGGCAGGGTTTTTCTTAATTCGCCTGTTGTGTAGAAATATTGACAAAACGATGCTATAGAAAGGAGTGCTGCTGCCCGTCTCCTCTGCAGATATACACCTGGGCAAGTATACACTGCTAGACACACAGGACTCATACCGGTGATCGCGTCTTTAGTTCCCCGCGTCAGATCACTGTAATTTGGAGCGTTAATATCTGTTGAATATCCAATATTTTCTAATTAAAAAAAATACTTTCAAACTACATAAACTGCTATTGAGATGTGTGATTCTTTTAATACACCACCACAGTAGCGCTATGCTGCTATAAATGTAACATTCAGTTTTAATATCGGCGATGTATGCAACGGCGAAGGCTTTATTTCTAAGTTAACAAAAACATGATTATTATTTTCAGGTCATTATACACTAACGAAAACATACTTATGAATATTATATTCAATTTCTGCCAAGTCCATTCCACTAGATGCCATGAAATTCTACACAGTGCAGCTTTAAATATTTATTAGATTTTTTAAACATTTTGCTTCTTCTATTTGGCAATTTTTTTTTCGTTTTGAGAATAAACGGCTAACTTAGAAATTAGACTGACTGATATTAGTTTAATCTTAAGCTACGTCTTGCATTTGGAAGATGTATCTGTGTATTTATCAAGTCATATCAGTTACGATCAAAACGTAATGTAGCCTATTAGGCCTACCATGTTTATGGGGTTACAAAAGTTAAAGCCTTATTTAGTTAGGCTACCTTAGGAGATAAGGTAGGATAAGATAATGGCAACAATGACATTAACCTTTTTAATTATAGAAATGAAAGAATAATAATGAATCAAGCTGTAGAGAACTCAAGCCATACTCTGTGTGCATGGCGATGCGTCTCAGATACAAGAATGCACAGTTATTGTATTAAGTGTTATGCCTAAATATTGTACAATTTGAAAGACATATTTATATATTTTATTTAAAAAAAAGTATTATACTTAATATATTGTATATAATACATTCAGACAGAACATAGTTATATTTTACATTGGTGCTATCATCTATCTGGCGAAGTTGTTTGGATGGCGGTTCTGCGGATGTCGGTAACCGCAGACTAACCCTCACCCTTATCTCGCCGGATGGGCGCATATTTCGAGCAATTCGTTTTTCGCACTGTTCTGGTGGATCCTGCTGTGGTAGTTGATGTATGTGTGTGTGTATGTGTGTGTGAGTGAGAGTGTGTGTTTGTGTGTATGTGTGTGTGTGTGTCAAAAGCTTGCAACAGGAGAGATCATTGTTGTCATGGGAGACTGGATCCTAATAATATCACAAATGATATAGCCTTATTTGCTCTACTACTAGTTCATTTAAAAGGCCTTTGTATATTTTCTCCTTGCACCAAGAGATACCTCCCTTCCTCTCTCCAACTGAAAGGTTTAGCATTTGCATTGCAACTGCAGCCAAGACGTCCGATACTGTGGCCAGGAATTATCCTCTCTCTCTCTTCTCAACTCCTACTTGACCCCCCTCTCTCTCGTCTTAAAACCTCTCTCTTACACATGAGCATGTTCTCTTACAGTAGATTCGTTAAACCATTTTAGAGATAGTAGATATGTTTTTGTATTGTTACTTACTTTAGTATATTTCAGAATCACAGATGGTTCAATACTTCAAATGGTAAGGTGTTAAAACACACACACATATGCCTACTAGTCACCTCTTTCCTAAAAGTTGTTTTGTGACAGTCTTAGTTTGCTGATAAGTGCAGTGCTCAATTAATTGTCACTAACCATGTCTTCCCCTGTTATGCAACAGCAGGACAGTCTGCTATGGCGTATGCCCGATGCAGGACACATACCTGATGAAAAGTTGGTTCAGGCTTCTCAAATGAGTTTGAATAATCTTTATATCGAGAATATTCAGATTATGTCTAAAGATGTCCTCATCACTCACTAGTGTATCTCAGATGATGCCTTTAGTACTTGCGTCATTGTAAGATTAATTGTTTAACAGTTATGTAACTGTAAGGTATCTAAATCAAATAGACACATCAACGCTCCTAACACAGATTGCTGTCTGGGTGTGCAGCTGTGCAAATCTGCCTTCTCTTTTCACACCAGTACACTGAAATGTTGGTATACATAAAGAATTAGAGCATTTGTTTTTAGCTCAGGTTTTTAGTTGAAATTAGCTTATTAGCGTCTGAATTGGCTATTGTTAAATGTTAAGATCACATAGATGCCTCTAGTTTTCCAGGGTAATGCAATATCAATCTGCTGCTGAACAAGCATGCCAAATGTATAAAACACCTAAATATAGGCTACACACTATATTTAGGTGTAGAAATCTGTGTACACACAAAACAGGAAACATACGCAGAGTTTTGTCAGATTTATAAAACCCCATGTACGTCTGTTCCCACATTTTGTTTTTCTTCATCGCAATCTTCTTAAAATTGTTTGCATGTGCACGAGCCGTCTGATCATGCCCACAATTTACTATCAATATTTTCCAACACCCCCTGATTGCCTTTATATGGTTTGCATATAAAGGGCCGGCATTTAGTTTAGTTTTGAGGAAAAATGGCGTAAGCATTTAAAAAGCAATTGAAGAAGCGCAATTTTACCAACTGTGAACTGAAATAACGGTCGATCAAACTGACAGAAGAAAACGCATATTATTTGGCTCTGACACTTCCAACAAAATTAAACAAGTGGAATGGCAGAAAGTAACCGAAGCAGTGAACGTTAGTTCTGAGCCACGGACCCTGGAGGAGTGGTCTCATAGATCATTATCATTATAATTATTTTATACCATGGCCGGGTGAATACTCGATTCTGATTGGCTGGAGAGGTGTTGATTATTTTTCGATAACATGCACGGCTATGACGTGTCGCAACATAAGCAGTTTTACCACTGGTCTAAAAGTAAAATGCACTTGAATGCAAACTGTCAACTTGGACCGGATTCAGACGGGACTACTAGAAAGCTTCCCCGTTGCCATGTCTTTACTAAGATCATCTCTATTTACTGGAGTAATAAGGTAACGTTGCCATGTCGTTACTAAGATCGTCTCTATTTATTGGAGTAATAAGGTAACGTTGCCATGTCCTTACTAAGATCGTCTCTATTTACTGGAGTAATAAGGTAACGTTGCCATGTCCTTACTAAGATCGTCTCTATTTACTGGAGTAATAAGGTAACGTTGACATGTTGTTACTAAGATTGTCTCTGTTTACCGGAGTAATGAGATGATGTCCGCAGTCCGTATAAACTTAATTTCAACGGATTACGTTCCAGGCATAAGTCAGACCCATATATTTCTCCGGTCATTTGCCGTTTGTTTCCAGGAACACAAAAAGTAGTGTGAGCTAAAAGTTGTAATTTTGAGACAGAATTACCCCAAAATATGAATCAACACCCTTAACGATTCGCAAGTGGCAATGGTATAAGCACGATTATCCACTCCGAGGTGTGCATGTATCGAATAATAATGCACGACGTGGGGTTTGCCTACGTCGTGCACACCCCCATCATGGGTTATCCCTTACATAATGCATAGTAACAGACATTTTGACTTCACACTAAACATACTCATAAGACTGCTTACGCATGGTGTGAAAGATGTGTACCGATACGCACATTCTCACTGCCCGTGGATTTGTATACATTGGGAAACCTGCATGGAAAGTGGCGTAAGTACACTTGTATGTACGCATGGATCATACATTTGGCCCAGGCAGGCACATGCACACATGGGGTCCAAGGGGGGCTTGAGCCCCTGCCCGTTTGCCCTCAGAGTCAAAAGTGCCCTTTTTTGGCTGGTGTTAATTGTATTTAATGTTTTCTTTATTTGTTATTGAAATTGTATCAAATATAAAGAGGGAAATGTGTAGTAGTATCCACAAATAAATACACCATATCAGTTTAAAAAGTATCCCCCCCCCCCTTCCAAATGGTTTTGTCTCCAATCAACGTTGCAAATTCTGACATTCCGAACTTGTCATGAACGCACCGCAGCCCCAGTTTGGCTACGGTGAATGACGTCACTCAGGTAGGCACTGTTTTAATGATAAAAACCACAATTAAATAACAGTTACTTTTAATATTATATATCCGTTCAAAAAAACTATGATACTATAACTAGAAGTCTAATTATCATGAAGCAGCAGGACATGGTCATGCAGGAAAATGTACAAATATGCAATTCATTTCTGAAGCAGGAAGTTACATTTTGCATAGTTTTGGTAGTTTAGTGATTAGTCACCCCCTTTTCTTTTGGTGTGCGTGCATGTGTTTTTGAATATAATTAAATAATGTAGTTTAGTTTCCTCTCAGTGTGATGCTCCAAAACATGTTACTAAAATCAAACTGTAGTTCAGTAGTTGTACCAATGCCTTATTTATAACATATATGCAGTGTAACAAAATAGTACAGAGCATGAAAACAGAAGGAAGTTTTGAAACCCCAAATTCAGGGGGTTTATGTATCAAGAATGAGTAGGGATGCTGATCTAGAGTCTGATCATTACTTATAATGAAAGGTAAATGACTGACTGCATTAACTTACACTGACTGACTTGCATTACTACGTTACATTTGTGGTTTCTTCATGGATCAATGTGTTTAAGTAGAATTGAATCAGGTCCCATGTTATGAACATAGTGTGTGATTATGGATGGCGGGGTGGCATCATGGGGGTGGGAATAGTGCATATCGGTGGGGTGAGGGCCCTTTTTTTTGCTTGAGCCCCTGCCCCCCAAAATGTCTGTGCACGACCCTGGGCCCAGGACTCACTGCTGCAACTGGGCAGCATAGTCATAAATGATAGAAGCACCCTTCAAGGCCAAGGTGTTGCAGGAGGTCTGACGCCGGCTAGTGCTGAAGAGAACTCACAACACCCCTTTGCACCCACTGAGTGATGGGCTCATAACAAGTTAGCCAACTTGCTTTCCTCTCCGAGCGCCAACGAGCTCCCACCTTGCACACGTGAAAATGTATTATGCAGTTCCACATTGAGGTGGAACTGCATAATACATTTCATTGGTTGATAATAAACAATTTATTTCTTTGTGACTTTGTGACGTCCCAATATATATATATATATATATATATATATATATATATATATATATATATATATATACCAGCCATTGGCCAACTAGAATTTTAATTGGCTGGAAAATATGAATCTTGATGGCCGGCAAAAAAAGGTTATTATTATTATTATTATTATTGGGGTATTAAATAAAGTAACAAAACATTGCAATACGAAAATGTATATCACATTTTTTAGGAGCATACCTGAGCATACGATAAGCAGAAGAGAGCTCCCAGCTGTGGACTATAGCGATGCTTCGACGGTAGGCTACACCCACGCAAGGGACGATACCAACACGCAGAAACAGGAGTTGTCTAGCTTTGGAAGTTTAAATCTAAATAATCATCCAAAATAAATCCTCGTCTGTCAAGAGACGATAACAATGATCGCAGTTCTATTTTCTCTTCTCAGTCGTGTTATCGATCCGCTTACTGAGTGAATAGTCTCAGTTTGCTGATATGAAGTGAGCCGTTGCCTGTTACCCACTGCATTCAACCGTCAACGGAAGACGGAAGGCGTGTCTGACGGATGGGGTGTCATTCTGATTGGCTGACGGATCCATTTTGGCCTGAAAAGATAAAATGTTCTCAACTTCTCAACGCAACGGACGGAGCCGACTTGACTGAAGGAGCCACAATGCATTGCGGCTCAGCCCCATTCAAAGTCAATGGGATGCGTTGACGAACGCATCCAGTGGGCAAGAGGGGTAACTCAGTGGGGCAATTGCTCTGTCAGTTAGCATTGCGTTAGCTGTGCTGCGGTTTAAAACCGTACTCCGGAAACCGGAGGTTTTGGAGTTTAACACGCAGCTGCGCACGAAGTTAAACCTGATTGCTGTGTACTGACCGACACAGGTTCAGCTGATTCCTAGTTAAACTCGGGTTAAACCGCAAGTACTCTGATTTCCCGTTATACTCCAGCAGACGCAGTCTTAACTTAATGTTGGATGCATTTTGTGCTATAATTACCAACAAAAACTTAATGGGAATGTAAAGTGAACTATAATATAATAAAACGCAAATAATGTTGACATATATTATGAAATAGTGTAGCCTACTTTTTGTGGAAATCTGAGTCTGGAATCTGAATCTGCCCTCACCTACGTCAATCAATCAATTACTTGCCCCCCCCCCCCCCCCCCCCCCCCCGTCAACTATCACGCCGCACCGCGCAGCACCCCCCCCCCCCCCCCCCCCGTCAACAACCGCGCACCACGTAATGGTTATGGGGGGCGCCAAAATTGTTGCTGCATACCCCCCTGACACTGGGTAGTTGCACCCCTGGAGAGGGTAGTTAGGATGAACATGTCTCGGATAGAGAACTATAACGAGGAGCAGAAGTTATATTTATTGTACTGCATTCGAGGTGTTGTGGACACGGTGGAAGAGGAAAGACACCACCACCACGCTCCGAAGAAAGTCTGTTTGGGATGATCTCATGTAACAGTAGATCTTCCAGCAGAAGACCGAGCAACGGCACATTTAAAGAATTTATGGAAGCGCTTGAAAGTTGAAGCGCGTAATGCTATTGCTGAGCGGACGCACGACCGAGACCTGAGCCCCGTGAGCCGTGAAATATCACTGCTCATTCCAAATCGACTATGTCCAATATTGTTATTGTACTGAAGGCCTATCTGGCGTAATAAGTGTAAATGTATCATACATTATTATTAATACTACTAATAATAATTAATAAAACTAATTCTGTGTGTGTCGGTTATAATGGAGCCTTGTTTCATCCTGCAAACTGGTTTAGTCTCCTCTAAAACCATGTCCGTTTCGAGACTAGACTAACACGCACAAAATACGCCTCTAGTGTCTGATGTGAATTTCTCTGAAGACACAGCAATTGAGATCAAGGTAAAACGCAGCTGCAGGTTAAACCACAGGTACATACGACACAGCAATGGAGCTTAAGACGTCACGTGACTTCTTGCGTCACCGACGAGTTTAAAACCGTGTTAAACTCTAAAAAGTGGCTAACGTTAGCGGCAGAGCAATTGCCCCGGTAGGCCTTAAGATAATTAAAGGAGCTATATGTAAGAAATGTACTCAAAGTAATCATAAAATGACCCTAATATGTCACTAGACATTGAGGAATGATGTTAATTTCAAGTATTTATGTCAGACATAATAGTAGTCCAGCCAGAATATTAAATTTCAAACGCAATATTTCTGTGCCGTAAAACTGTTTTGTTTTCATTTTGTGTTTTGGTCTGTTGCGCCACCTTCTGCCTAGCGTCCAATCGCGAAGTCAGTACTGTATCGTGATCCGGGTTGCCAGATAGGCTGAGCTGCAGCCATTTACTGTATAAGGAAGGCTGCAGCTACAAATGTTTCGGGTCAGAAATGTCTGACGTTACTAAATGCATTCGTGAACATGTTTACATTGCACTATTAGCCTACCAAATATATTTTAGTTGGGTAATGAAAATGGTCCATGTTTCCACTGGAGTGAACTATTGCAGTATATCTTTAGAATTATATTTGGCTTATCGCCATTATTCAGTTTTTGCTAGAAAAACATGTTTGAAGCCAATCATTGCGTCGTTGCCTCATGGGCGTTTTCACGAAGTCAGTATCGTTTGCTCAATGACTGTATGTAAGGATTTCACACCATTGAGGGCCATTTACTGCACACCGACTGCAGTGTGGATGATAATGAAACAGCGGTCAGAGCTGGCGTGTGTGTCCGTTGGGGGCTGCTCTATTCGGACACATTACTATGAAGCCCCGGTGATGGTCTGGAAGTGTGGATGCTAATAAAACAGCGGTAACAGCATGTGTGTGTGTCCGAGAGGGCTGCTCTATTCGGACACATTACTATGAAGCCCCGGTGACGGTGATGCAGTTGGTCAATATTATCAGGGATCTATGCAAGGCAAGTGTATTTGTATAGCACACTTCATACACAGAGGCAATTCTATGTTCTTTACCTAAATAAAAGCAAAGAACAGTATGTAAAACACTTGTCATGGTTGCTCCTTCTAGTAGACGCAGTGTTGTGTTGAGTAATCCGGGAACGGGGAATCTGGCAACTCTGGGGGGGGAGGGGGAGGGAGTACCACGCTGTACAGTATTTACAACGTGGTTGCAATAACAGTTTTGGCCAGAGAGGGCGCAATCCTACATATAGCTCCTTTAAGACATAACTAGGAAATATAATCTGGTGGATCGTGGTTACTTTACTGTGAAACGGACTGAATTGATCAATCTCTCAGCTCCCTTGTCCATCAAACGAATGTCTCTAAAAATGTACATATATGCTCTAAAACTAATTGTGTGTGTTCTTGTGTTGGACACACATCACCATACACGAGTACTTAACTCTGTGATTTGTTATTATTCATTCTTACATCAAGTGTATTAAATATGGCCGTTAAATTTTACGTTTGGCCGCCAAATTAGAATCTTATTGGCCACGTTGTCCGGCCCAAAAAATGGCTAGCCGAAATCCTGACACATATACAGAAAAAATAAAAATTATATATATATATATATATATATACTGTATATATATACACACACGCACACACACCAAGTAACCATTACTGGTTACTTGCAGTAACCAGGTTACTTGCAGTTCAGTTGAGTTCAGGATTGTAGGAGTGATACTCCATATAGAGTGTCTTCCTCCCTGCATGGTCCCATTCTCCTCCACATCCTCTCTAGGTCAGGGAGCTATTCTAGGCTCGGAAGATTCCATTTTTTTAACTAGATGACCTTTTTTTTATCATGTGACTCCCTATGACAAGAAGGCTGCTTTGCTTATCTGGGAACAGAAAGTAAGAGGAAGACAAGACATATGTAGGCATTGGGTTGAGGGTACTAAAGTGAAGTACATTTCCGTTTTTCCAATGGCCATGAACATTGGAAATCAAGTGAAACAAAGGGGAAAAAACAATTTTTTTGGTTTGGTGTAATTTCCATTTTTCAATTTTCCCTTGCGAATTGAAGACCACAGGTGACTGAAAGCAATTGAGAGGGTGAACTGGATGTAAAATTTAACCAAAATAAAATTGAAATGTGTGAGAACATCAGGAGAACGAGACTTGCTAGTTAGTGTGATATATAGAGATATTATTGTAGTTGAGTGGCATTAATAATAGTTAAACCGTTACCCATATTCCATATTCCCTACCCAAATAAAGAGTATCTATAAAGTCACCAACAGAGGTCCCCATCACCCACCGTGAAAGTTATAACATTGATATGGTTTAAAAAAACCATAATAACAATAGCAATAATAATAATAATAATAATAATAATAATTATTATTATTATTATTATGTTAAAAAAATACATTTTAAATTAAATCTACATTCCTCTATCATTAATATAGCGTTATTGGCTAATTCTACTGTTAACCTCCCAACCTGGTTGGGTTTCCTCCTTGCTGCCCTGCTGTGCGTTGAGGCCTTCCAGACGGGGCCGCTATGGGCCCGGCCACAGTTCACGGTGAGCGGGGTGGTCCTCCTGGCTGCAGGGCCTGTGCCTGAATCACCCGGCTCATTAGCTGTTCAGTGCTGATACTATGCCCTTCAACTGAGTCCTCCATGACATGTCTTATGTCCTGGTGGTGGTGGTGGGGGGGGGGGTTCTCTGCCGAGTCAGTGACCCCAGCTGAGGCACATACTACCCACGTACACAGACACATACACCTTTTCAAGATAGGAATGCATTGCAGACCTGTGAAAAGCCATATGGTTGTGAGGTCTGGCCAGCTAGGCTAGTGATATTGCATGTAACAACGCATTCACAAAGATGATCTACCAGGGGGCAATGAAAAATAGATTAAACCTGACATAAAGAGGGGCCATGTCAGACCCTAACGAGACCTTACTTTTTGCCAATTTGAAAAGGGCTAAAGGATTACAAGTTTATGGACAAATTTGACCAATATTGGGATAATATAGTCTTGCAATACTGAACAACAAATATCCGCTTCATGAAAATTGGGATTTATAAAGTACAACCATACCATACCATTTATGACCTGGATGGTTGGTATTGTACTGTATTAATATCTGTGTTGTATTTATTTTACTAGGGGTTATAGGATGATTCTGACATCATGGTCAGCCTTACATTCCTCAAACACTTGGTGGTTTTCTTAGAATACAATAGTAGGCAACTTTTACCAATTCAGATTTGACATTGGTGTCCACAGCATTTGAAAATATACCATAAACATGCACCAGACTTTGGGGAAGTTTAGATAATGTAACCAAAGCCTATCTAGAGACTAAATTAACTCTGCTGTAACCCTCAACGTTTGCTATTCAATGTGTGAATGCTTGCATGTTGCTCCTTATTCTGTGGAGTCTGCTGTACCAACAATATAATGGCAGTACATATTTGTATTGTGCACCAGGAAGACAGAAATAACATCTTAAGTGAGGAAATGTTCAGGAGGGTAAACAAAGTACTTTTATAAAAGTGATTAATGCATTCATACACACCATCCTCTCGTACAATCACAGAATGTCAGTGTTTAGAAGTAATCTAACCTCGCTCGACCCAAGGGCCTCAACGCACAGGGCAGCGAGGAGGAAACTGAACCAAGTTGGGAGGTTGAGATTAAAAAACACAGGAAAGGATCGTTGAAAGCAACATGGCAGCTACTTCACTTGGCCTAATGATATATAGATTTGCAATGTGGCCCCATTTTATCTGCAAGAAACTTGATTTGTCCATCCTCATCACATTCAAATGTTCAGTGGGAGATAAGGTGTTCATCATGTCACATATCACTATCTATCCTTTGATCTAAAAAAAACCCACTTTAGATTAGGGACCACATATTCACCATTATAGTTGCTTATAAGCACGCATATTGGCTCTTTATTAGTCATTATAAAGCACTTATTAATGTATTATTCTGCATGACCATATTCTACAACTACTAGGCCATTAACTTTAATATTAGAGTTTTCCCTCAATAACCTCCTAATTACTGCTTATTGATAGTAAGCAAGGAAGTTGTTGTACATAAATTACGATCTCAGCAACTAGTTAATGGTGAATATGTGGTCCCTAATCTAAAGTGTTACCAAAAGGTTTATTTGGTAGTAGCCTATTTTACTTGTAGAGTAAAATGTGTCAATAACGGCACATTTAATGATAGAGGAATGTAGATTTAATTTGAAATGTAATGTGAAATAATAATAATAATAATAATAATAATTAGTATAATAATAATAATAATAATAATAATTATTATTATTATTATTATTATTAATAATAATTAAAACCATGTCAATGTTATCACTTTTACAGTGGGTGATGGGGACCTCTGCTGGTGACTTTATAGACACTCTTTATTTGGGTAGGGAATATGGAATAGGGGTAACAATAACAATTAATTAATGACACTCAACTAAAATATTATCACTATAATATCACACTTGCTAGCTAATTTTAGCCTAATTTAGCCTAATCTGAGCTACAGGCAACCAATTAATTTGCAAAGTGTCTCATTCTCCTGACAGTAAAGTTCTCACACATTTCAATTTTATTTTGGCATTTTTTTAAACTTAATTTTACTTCCGGTTGACCCTCTCCATTTATTTCAGTCACCTGTGGTCTTCAATTCGCATGGGAAATTTGAAAAATGGAAATTACACCAAACCAAAAAACTAGCCATTGCTTCCCCTTTGTTTCACTTGATTTTCAATGTTCATGGACATTGGAAAAACCGAAAAGTGACCCATTTTCTCATGTTTTAGTTTTTGGTTCAAAACGGAAAATGGGACTGTTTTATCGTTTTTCATTTTGGTGGGAAAACGGATTATACTTTAGTACCCTGACCCATTAGGCGAGGTCATAAGCCTGTTGTCCTACATACAAGATCACCACTGCTGCTCTTACTAAGTGTCAACATTTGTTTTAAATTGTTAAAAAATAGGAAATTCTGAATGATTTACAAGCAAACCAATAAGCAAAAATCCATCCGAAACACTCAAAGTCCAGCAGGTACAATAGCTACTAATTTATATTATATTGTTTTCTGCCATCAGGCCTGATTAAATTGATATATTACACTAGGCAGACTGTACCCCCCCTCCCCTATATGCACACTTTGATATTTGGTAAAAAAAACAAAATTACTTTTAAGGGTTAGGGTAACGTTAGCCTATATGTCACTGCTGCTAACATACGAGCATGATCTCCACTGAACCGGAAATTCTTTCCCCCGCACATTGGCGCAAATGTTGTGTCTACAAAAAGTAAATGAATAAATTCATTGAAATAAATGTATTTTTATATTAATTTATATTTCTGGCTGGACCGGCAGGCCAGCCCTAGATCCGAGTGAGAGTGCCCTAGGCACTCAGAGTGACTGAGTGATAGAGTTGCACCATTGGTCGGAGTGACTGATGACGTGGTTGTTCCCCACTGGGCGCAAACACTTCCTGGCTGTACCTAATTGGACAAGCGCTTTCAGTTGTGGACTGTCCGCTTTCGGATTTCAAACCAGACCAACACGGCCGCCTCACAAAGGATCTCATTTAACAGCTAAATAGTACACTAAAATGTGTTTCCGAAAACATTTTAGGCGAGAAATAAGCCATGCAGTTGCTGAATCTGTCTTCATTTCAGATCAACAACAGTTAGTTTGAAATTTTTTCGGGAGTTTCCAGAGGTAGAGAGTATCGCCGGACGCCCCGGATTTGCATAAAGTAGAAGAGAACTCAACTTCATGCAAATGAGGAGCACGCCAACATAACGTCCAATCTCTTGAAACACCACACTACTAGAATGTTTGCAGGGCTGCTCACATAGACAATGAATGGGAGGCGTGGAAATGATGGATCCTGTGGACACGTATCTTGAGTGTTTACAAGCACTCTGTTTATTGTCATTGCCGAACTGCCGTTCATTCTGAATCTATCGATGTGCTAAGGGCGGATTCACGGTCCAGCCACATGACCTAGTCTCTTAAAATATATGTTAAACATTATTTAATGTAGTTTATGTTCTTTACCCTGCTGTCTGGGCCCCCTAGTGGCAAGGAGGCCCTAGGCATGTGCCTAGAATGCCTGTGTGTAGAACCGGGATTGTCTGCCATACATGTGTATAATTAGTAACAAATGCATAAAACAGTTACGTCTTTGGAACCAAGATCCATCTATGGATCAAAAAATGCACAATTTATGTATACCAAGAATGTACCTCACTGGTGTCTGTATTGCTTTACTTTGTGTTTATGTGTACAAAGGTACACATCCTCTACACTAGGGGATACATATGTTTTAAAATGTATGTTTTTAATACCGGCTATAAAATGAGAAAATAGCTCTAGAGCAATTGACTGAGAAACAACGGACTGGTTGACCAGCGTAGAAGTAGCCTAGTCCTAACTAGACTTTCGTACTCATTTCATTCATACTCATGGTCTAGCAGTGCTGTAGAGACAAACTATTTCTCACTTGAAGGCGGGTGCTGTTGAAGTTTAAAACCTATTGGCTCTGCCCAGTGCCACTCTGGATCTGTCTTAACCAATCGCTATCGTTTGGTCGTGACGTATTTCATGCGCCAGAAACCACGTTGCGCGCAGTATACAAACGGCAGATGCAGTGAGCATTAGCATTAGCCTGGTTCCGCCCGCCTCCGTACTTCCCCTCAATAACTGAAATTCGCGCACGACCTCTACGTCACTGTTCTCAGGCCGCGCCTCCTGTTCGCTGATTGGAAGGCACATTTGAGGGAAAAGAAATCGTTCTAACATACAGCACTGCCAGACCTAGTACTGAAGTGAAATGAAAATTGAGCGGAAGTACGGAGGCGGGCGGAGCCAGGCTAGCGTAGAAGTGTTCCCTACAGCAACCCAATCATCATGCACATGTTCCTGCCAACAACCCTGTTCCATCTCCCGTTCATACGCACACGTCATTACCCTGTGGTTGTTGGTGTAGATGTTGGTCATAGACCCATACTGGGGGCGAGGGGGCTTGAGGCCGTTGTCAGTGTTAATACGGTGTAGGGAAGCAGCCAGCTCCACAGGATCGACTGCACCTTTACCATTCTACCACCAGAGGGCAGCATGCATGCAGTGGATAGTGGATACAGCAGAGGGGGCACACACACACACACACACACACAAACACACACACACACACACACACACACACAAACACAGATGTAAAGAAAGAACAATGGCTTCCAAATAAAACACAAGGGTGGTCAGTTCAGTCAATTAATGTTAATGTTCCTAAAAAAAAAAGGTTTAAAGCTGCAATCAGCTATTTTTGCTCACTCTATTTTGTTTTGATTACATTGTGTTTTGATTGAGTCTCATGGTTCTCATGCATTCATATGATTATACTTCCAATTGTCCTAAAGCTGAATGCATGAGAACCATGAGACTCGATCAAATCACAATTTAATCAAAACAAAGTGGGGCGATCAAAAAATGCTGATAGAAAAAAAAAAAAGCTGACAGCTTTAATGTCTATGTAAAAGAAAAAAAAATTGCTTTAGTTTGTTGTTATGCAACATGTTTGCAATAATTATATTTACTTTTGCAAGGGGTGGAAAAAAAACTTTTAAAGTCAAGTCAATTGGATGAGTTGACCGAATCATGAGTTGCTGCTGTCCACCCTGATATGTAATGGTTCATCCATCAAATAAAGAACAAAAGAACAATGAAATTGAAAGATGGAGATAGCTACAGCCATGCCGTGTCATGCAGTAAGACACCAGACAGTGCACACAAGGGAGAAGCAAGACACCTTTGCAAACAAAAGTGTGAACTCTCTCTTCTCTAAAGCTGGACCATTTGTTTTCCACACAGGGTTAGCAGCAGATACTGCAGTTATGCCATTAAAACCACAGGGGGGCGTCTTAGACACTGGCTCAGTAAACTCTGCAGAACCATTAGTCGTGCCTATTTATGATTAGCAATATCAAAAAAGAATCTATTTGGATGAGATTTGGAGATGGTTAAGAGACGTGTGCTTCCTTATTCACCTTCTGCTTGCTCTTGTGTGGTCGCCGGAAGCGGAGGAGTTCTTTGTGCTGCCTCGAGACAAAGTTCACCGCAGCATACTCTAATAGCGCTGAGAAGACGAAGAGAAGACACACCGCCATCCAGATGTCAATGGCCTTGACATAAGAGACCTGCGCACACACAAACACACACCAAACACACGTCATCCTGGCTTTTAGAATCTTAAATGTTTCCCCTACCATTAAATTGGGGGACAGCCTGCCCCGCTTATCTGACCGCCTGAACGACGACAAATTATTGATTTCATTAATTCGTTTTTTATAATAAATAAATATATAGATATTAAGAAATAAACTTTATATTGTTGTTGCACCCTTGGTAGGCGGAGCGAGGTACGTAACACTTGGCTCTGTGTTTAAGCCGTAAAGAAATTCAAAGGCTGTATAATGTTTCCATGCAGTGTTATTGAAGGTAAAATTTGTACCATGTACCTCATCCATCCACACGCCACAACGCCAACACCCCCCCACCACACCCCTCCAAGACAGTTGATCTAGGTGAAACACTACTAACCCTAACCCCACACTAAAGATGTATTACACTAACTATTCTAACCTGTTTAAAACATTTTAAAAAAAAATCTAAAATAAACATGAGCTAAGAACAATCACAAAGAAACCCCTGCAGCTCAAGAGCAGCTTGACATCAGCCAAATTCAAGTGTTTCGTGTGTGTGAGGGTCCCTAGAGTAGTCCATGTTAAGGCCTTTCATATAAGTTTGACAAAAACATTATAATAACGTGGAAAGGAAACAGCATAAAGACTGAGTCTGTCCTTGGTCTGGATATTTGTTTTAATGTTTTCTATCTCCAACAGATGAGATATATTTTGTATGCATAGTCAATTCAAGTCATAGGGACAGAATTCTATCATATTTTTTGTCTAACATCAAATAGTTGTAATGGTATAAATGTGGTACTTTGGAAAGTACATACAACATTGACCTTTGACTTGCTGAAATGTATGAAATAATTCTACATTTCTGACATGTATTTAAAATGCCAGTGACCCCAAAATCGTGTTTTCTTGGTTTCAAACATGTTAGTATGTATTTTATGGTTTTAAACATAGATATTTAAACATAACATAATCTATGCTATTTTTTCACTGTTACTAAAATAATAGCGTAATTCAGGAAAAAACTGACACAAAATCCTATGTTTTTGCTAGTCTCCGCCAACCAGTTTCGGTGGTGCTATGACGAAGTGATGCAGATGCCAAGAGGTATGCTAAGTCATAACAGTCACTCTCATAGCCAGTCTCTCGTAACCAGACCTATCTCTGGCGCTGGAGAAAGGTCTGGCTACTCACTATCATTCTGGCGTAGGGGAAAAAAACGCTCCTTCTTGTTGGTATTTCTTTAACCATTACAATCGTCTTGGGCGGCGCTAAGCCCAGGATGCAGCAACAGTGTCCGGTGGTGGAAGGGGGAGGAGTATAAGGTATAAGCTTGTTGGGTCATTGGGTGACTACTACAGTCGCCCAATGGCAGGCTTGGGCGGACTTATACCAACAACTTACATCCGGTAAGCCATGCTACTCTCAGCCCAAGACGCATTTTTATACATTTCATAGTGTTCAAAGCTGAAACAGGGGTTAACTTACCCTTTAATATATATATATATATATATATATATATATATATATATATATATATATATATTAAAGGGTAAGTTAACCCCTGTTTCAGCTTTGAACAAACAAGAAATTAGTCATAGGTTTGGATATATATATATATATATATATATATATATATATATATATATATATATATATATATATATCCAAACCTATGACTAATTTCTTGTTTGTTCATCCTGCTTGTTTTAAATTGATGAAATGCAACATGCTTTATCCAAAGCCTTTGATTGTATTTTGTTATGTTGCTGTTATCTATTATTACAAATAATTATAATTAATGTATTTAATGTAATACAAGATCTCATATGTCATACACGGCAAATCTGTGAGTTTAGATTAGCAAAAGTGTTGACTGCAGCATACTATAATACTATAAATCTGTTGGCACAAAAATATTGTAAATATTGAATACATCAACATATATGTTTTATTAATTATGAGGAGCCAATCTATATATAAATCTATGACTAATTTAGATACACATGCAGGAGACACTGAGTGGAAAGTGCTGTTAGGGACAGTGTGGTGTAAAAACAAGGAAATCAGTGATCCACACACACTCATGCACACACACGCACACATCTTGATTCGTGCGGTTGTGGTATAATGTGGCACTGTATGCAAGTGTGTGGGAGAGAGAAAGAGTGAAAGAGGAAAGATTAAATTAGCGGTTATGAGATAGAGAAAGATGGAGTATGTAATGAGGATTATGTAACAAACTGTTTACTGTCAGATGTTCCCTCATGCATGACACGACACTAGGACAAGAGTCCCTTCCTTTTCTCCATCAGAAAACACCCCCCCACACACACACGCGCGTACACACACATACGCACACACACATACACACACGCACACACACAGGCTGTGAGTAATTCTCAACTTGAACTTGTCCGTACGAAAGCACCAGTGGGTCCAAAATCTAAAATTACGCTTTCATACACGCTGTTCTTTTTTTTTTCACATACTACATTTTAGCTTTATAAGATGTGTGTAATAGCAGTATACAATGAAATGTGCCAGTGTCTGCCAAGCCACAATCCCTATGTGTGTGTGCGTGCGTGCCTGCACGTGAATAGATGAATACAATTGAATACATGAATACACATTTCATCAATACTCACACACACCACTTTGGCTTACTCCCTAAACCCTGACCTTGCTGTTAGCGTTGAGGTTAAGGTTGCAGCCTTGGGCTCCACAGTTCCTCCACCCTGCTTGGCTCCAACCACTCCATCGCATGAATGATACTCACATGTGGACCACTCAGCAGTATATGTGGCTCTACAGCCTTTTAACAACAAAGAAGATCCATAGTCCTGGGGTGAGCTGGACCTGTAGTGGCTTCCTCCCCTATGGCTGGAGTGGAGTGGTGGAGGGAATGTGGCCTGTGTCAATGTCCTCGACTAAAGTTTAGACAAATCACCTGTGTCTGGAAGCCTTGGCTACCCTGAAGCTATACCTTCCTTTATCTCATCCCTGTGTTGTTCATCACCAGTACGACAGTTGCACAAGTCGCACGCGACAGCCATTGCTGTCATTGGCTGTAAAACTGAGTCAAACGAACAAACCCCGGATGGTCCTTGTACTGAATAGAGAAGCTCACCTTGGGCAGTGATGTCCTAGAGCCGGAGCTCTGTGTTGTCATGGTGAGCACTGTTGTGATTCCTAGTGCCACCCTGGCTGGCGCTGCATCCATGTTGATCCAGAACGACACCCAGGATAAGATGACAATGAGCAGGGAGGGGATATACATCTGGATCAGGTAGTAGCCCATTTGGCGCTCCAAATGGAATCGAACTTCAATACAGGTAAATTTACCTAGAGAGAGAGAGAGAGAGAGAGAGAGAGAGAGAGAGAGAGAAATATATAGATGGATAAAGAGAGTGAGAGAGAGAGAGAGAGAGAGATATAGTTAGAGTGATAGATGGATGGATGGATGGATAGATAAAACGATTGCTATTTAACCTTACAGTAGCAACACTTGCGGTATAGCAAATAAAATACACAGTGCCCTTTTAAAAGAAAACAAACTAATGTGTTAGAGAACTCAGACAAGTAATTATAAAATATCCTGTCTGGTCTTTGGTGCAGCACATAAACAATGAATGCATTCTGACACACGAGGGCACACACACACACTCTGTTATAAGATATGTTTTATATAAAATATCTTTAAAATATTGACTTCTGAACCAATTATTGATTATTCAATTGTGATGTGTGTCGTCACACTATTGTATTATAATCCTTTTGTATCAAACATACTAAATATATATTTATTTAAATTGTTGATTAGAATAGTCCTTAATGTTTGTCACAAGTGTAAGCCATTTTTTCAACTGTAAATACTAGTAAGGAAGAGGCTGACTATGAATCACTACGTTTCAACTGTAAATACTAGTAAGGAAGAGGCTGACTATGAATCACTATGTTTCAACTGTAAATACTAGTAAGGAAGAGGCTGACTATGAATCACTATGTTTCAACTGTAAATACGTAAGGAAGAGGCTGACTATGAATCAATACGTTCACATTGTGCTTCCAACACGAAGCTCTGGGTCAGAGCTCTGGGTGTGTTCCCTCTGTTGAGCATGGCTATTGAAGCTTAAATGCAAAATGAGTGAATTGAAGGCATGTCATCATAAAACACTCTTCTGGTGTTTAAGGCTGTTCTGCAGATGGAGGGCAGAAGCCTCAATGGACACGTATCTTTAAATGGAATAATGAACTACACCAGCTGTTGTCCTAACTGGGTAATCATGTCACGTGTGCACCACTGAATTGTATGACAAAAAAGAATGTCAATTCATTTGAGAACAGATTATTGTCCTATTATCTCTGTTTGTAAATAATAAAGGCTGCTTTCCTTATTGAAAACCTCCATTTGTAGGACTCAACCTGCAACATCATTTAATAATGTCAAATGGAAACTAAGTAATTTTTTTGGTTGGCATACTGTAGTTTTGTTTTGGTATTATATCAAATATCTCTTTTTGATCAGCTATCCCTTTACACACACACACACACACAGTCCATTAAAAAGCAATAGCGTTTCCAGCTTATAGCAGTGTGGCTATAATATGGATAATCCTCATTTTCTGCTGCAAGAGCACAGGACACACATTACACACTCCACTTCCATCCATCCAATCCATCTGCCACAATACCTTCAAGCACGCACACACACCAGACACACACACACACACACTTTCTCTCTCCTCTCTCTTTGTTTGCAATTGCTTTAGGATGATTCATGAATAGGCATATGAAATCCAGCCATTAAACTCTGCTGCAACAACAACCCAGCGTTCTGATCATTATCTGGTCATGTGTGTTACAGTCCTCCATTTTACACAAATATATACAAATATTAACCTTGAGCAAGTTGATCAAAAATTAACCGTGTATTATGTTTCCTTTCCTGTCTTATCCTATCAATGACAGAGTTTAAGAGACCCCTTGTGAACGCAGCCCATTAATAGACATCAAATGTAGATATCAAATGTACAAATATCCATGATCACTAGACCACTTAATATGTGTAACTACAGCAGAAACACACTACTGTCTGATATATCCATAGTAGCAGACACATAATTAGTCAAATAATACCAAATAAACCCATAATACCAAAAGTAGCAGACCCATAATTAGTGTTATGAGCGACACCTGTTTTTCCTACGATGACACCTCTGTGAAAAGGGTGTATTAAAGATGACAGCCTAACTGTCTAACTGCCTATTAGACTTGTAGTTTACTCTGTCATCGCTATCATTGCACTACAGCTAGGCAGACAAGCTCAAATCTGGGTGAACAGGGTGTTTAATTTTCTTTCGCTTCAAATTTATTTCGACTAATCATGTTGCTGGAGGCAGGGATCTGTAGACATGCATTACATTGAATGGGTCTCTACTGGAAACAACCTGACCGGTGGAACCACAACAAACGTGATATGGCTGAACATTAATCTTGGCTCCAGAAGAGGACTGATAACTAAAACGATAGCATCGACTTCCCATTGTTCGTATCTCTCCTTGGCCAACAGCGAACACAACCTTGGCCAGCACTGGTAAACTAAACTTTTCCTGCAGGTGGGAAGACAAGCTAAAACGTCCTTAGACAAAGTGTCTGTAAAGGTTTAAACACAAAGCTGTGTAGTAGACTGTCCACTGTAGAAATACATTTCTCAAAATTGTCTTCTGAAACCTCCACCTTGCCACTCGCAAAAATGAGTTTATCTTCAGAAGATTATATCTGTTACAAAACAGGAAACACTGCGTAACTCCGCCCAGCGCACTTTCTGGTTTCCGGCCCAGTCTAACCACAGAAGTTTAGCTATAGCATAGTAGGACTTCTAGATCCGAGATTACACTACAGCATATGTTAATGATGAGCACACTCATGAAAGATATGTTAATGAGCACATTCATTAAAGATATGTTAATGAGCATGTTCATAAAAAAAATGTAGGAAATGATTTCAGCCTTTGTTGGACTCTCTGGCTCACTGACTCATAACTGCTATCGTTGCAATCCTCGCTTTTCCTTCTCATCACATCTTTACTTGTATGAATCTGTAGATCGATCGATCGATCGATCGATCGATAGATAGATAGATCAGATAGATCAGATAGTTCAGTTCTTTGTTTCATCCTCTAGTTCCCTTGTGAGAAATATATGTTGTAGATGGTGGAGCCGTGATGAATGAAAAGTGACAAATGTTTCCCTCTGCTCGCGTGTTTCTGTATATGCGTGATTGTGTGTAAGTGCAATGTGAGAGAGGTGTAGAAGCCACTGACTCCCAAGAGAGGAAAGGGGAGCTATGCGAAAGAGGTGGAGAGAATTGTACAATGAAAAGATGTAGGAATCCATAATTAAGGTGAGGAGAGCCATGGAAACATGCTTTTTCAATTATCAGGTGATGGAAACAATGGCCACAATGCAGCACCATTCTAAATGTTCTCTCACTTTCACTGCGCCTCTTCCCCTTTCACTTTCTCTCTCATTTCATCTGTTCATCTTATTTACCACTTCTTTTTCAATCTGGAAAATGCTTCTGCCCTTCTGGCACATATTGGTCCCTGTTTGTTTGGGTACATATGATGCATTCCCTTTTAAGCTTTCTTCCTTTCCTCACTGTGTTTTAGGCAGCGCTGCCCCTCCCCACACGCAGAACACGCGCTGTGCGTAGGGCCCCACATCCATGGGGGGCCCCATTTTGCGCAAGGGGACACATTCTCTGCAAATGTGCAAACGATGCGCATCGCTGCCGTGAGACGCACGTAGAGCACCAAGTCAGCCCGAGGCAGGAGAGAAAAAAAAGAGACGAGTAATCTGACACCGCACGCGTTGCCACAATGATTGACAGCACGCAGCATCTGACCAATCAGCGGTCAGATGCGCCGACAGGCAGTTGGATGCAGGTGGAGAGATGGCCTCCAAACTGCAATACGCATCGGGAGCAAGTAAAAGAAAGAAAAAGTCAAAAAGTCAAAAAATAAAGGTAACCTACACCTAAATGGCATTTTGTGATACAGTCATTTTGTAATGGGGGGGGGGGGGGGGGGGGGGGGGCTCAAAATGAAATTCTGCTTAGGCCCCCAATTTGGCCAGGGGCGGCCTTGGTTTTAGGAGTTGCCCATGCCTGTTTAGAGCTTAGCTGATTAGACAATACAATAACATAATACAAAAATAAACATAATTAAAAAATGCATTTTGTTAATCACACTAATAAAATGTTACTTGTTTTAACAAAAGAGAAAGAAGGAAAATAAGAATTTATAGGAAGTGTGGATGTGTGGCATTAGTTGACATCACAGGCCATTTTATATATCATCCAAAAGCTATATAATATGTCAGAGGCCATGTTAGTATCATCCATTAGCTATTTAACATGTCAGAGGCCATGTGGTCAATATTTAGCATTATTCATAAACTCACACAAACAATCACTCTCATTCACAAGCACAAACACACTGTGCTTGTTTATGACACACACACACACACACACACACACACACACACACACACACACACACACACACACACACACACACACACACAGTGGCTTCTCACAGCTGTCTGTTGCTTCATGAAATTTGCAACTTTGGCCTCTCCATTATTCACAAGCTACAATACATTTTTGTTCAGTGCTCTGATTGCTGCTGGAATGCTTGCATAAATAAAATGCCATGGAAAGCAATGCACTAAAACCAGAGCAAAATTCAGAAAATACAATTTAAGTAATGCCTTTTAGTAATTTTTATTATTATTATTATTTGAATTCAAATAATAATATTCAAATAATAATGCAAAAGTGAAAAACTATTGGATAAAATCCATCATCAGGTCTATTGAGTCCTTGCTAGTGAATGTGTGCATTACCTGTGTTGTAATGCTTTGTGCAATATCTCAGATCTGATTCATCCTTGAGGATAAACTGTGGAAGGGTAAGCCCATCAGCTACTTGGACTGGTCCATTCTCCTGCCACTCAAAGATCAGGTCATTCATGGTGTAACCAACTAGAGAGAAAGAGATGAACAGAACAGTGGCGATATTAGTATTACATTACATGAATACTGGGTTAATAAGTGTCAAACTACTAGTGAATTAGTTATGAGCAAAACTTTACTTTAGAATGGGGAACAGAAAGAAATACTTAATTTAGAGTTATTTGGACACTAACACAAAACACAGTTTTGTTCCATAAGAATAGAACAACTTCCTTACTATCAATAAGTTGTAATTAGTCATTAGTAATATGGTCATGCAGAATAAGGAAATAATAAGTGCTTTATAGTGACTAATAAAGAGCCAATATACTAATAATATGCATGCTTATAAGCAACTAGTTAATTGTGAATATGTGTACCCTAATATAAAGTGTTACCCTGTAATGATATAAATTATATATAGGTGTCTAAGTATTTAATCATTGAACCCTTTTATGTAGGACATTTTGTGCAAATTCTACGTTTTCTATGGAGCAGCGAAGGGGAGAGGCCAGCTGTCTAGCCATTGTTTGTTCCTCACCTTGCAGCTATCTCCCTCTTCCTCCCTGTCTCCAACCTTACACATAACTGTTGTTAACGCACCATGCCAAGACTTGTGCCACTCTTACCTTGGTTGAACTGGTTACCCCCCCCCTTCACCTTTCCAGACTCACTTTACAACTTACTTTGGACATCAGCAAATGAAAATAACCCAAACTCTATGATGTAATACTGATATGTTAGCTGCACAGTTGGGCCTCATTCATGCCGGCTAGCGGCTATGCAGTGAAGCAGAATAAAATGCCAAATTAAAAAAACAAATGATTTCTCCAAGCCAGATCCTCTACCCCCTTTTCAACAACCCTGGGGCAGGGCAGCGCTCTGCATACCACAATGGGTGAATTAGTCATGACCCCATCCATATTGCTTAACAAGCTTGTTCTGCCTCAAATAGAAGCAAATAGAGGACAGAGATTATGTTAACAGATGGACTGGAATGAAAATAACAACAAACAAAATATCCAACCTAGGCATGCAAGAAAAAAACACAGACCCAAGAGTTGTAGAAGAAGAGGCTAGATGGGGGAGGCTGCAAGATATCCTGCTATTGTTTTTTCTAATGTTACAGGGTAACATACCTGATAATGCTTATTATATTGCATGTTGTCATTATACATAATACATTAACCTATAGGTACTCAAGGCAGTAATTTTGTACTCACTATGGCCGTATTAGTTCACTTGTCCCCTCATTCTCTAATCCCTAGTGAACACTACATAGTACACCAACCGTCTCTATTGAATTAATCCGATGAAAATGAACCCCTATGTATCATGGGATATAGTGCAGAAATAAGTGTACAACAGTAATGTACAGCTCTTTTACAGTGCATTATGGGTATAATGTAGTGCACTTTATATATATATATATATATATATATATATATATATATATATATATATATACACACACACTACTAAATTGTGTGTGTGTGTGTGCATGCGTGCATGTGTGTGTGCGCATGTAGGCATGCATGTCTGCATCTGTGAGTGTGCTTCTGAGTGTCTGTGTATATTTATGCATGAACTTACAACTCTCCAGTTGCATAATGCAGGTTTGGACGTCCATGGGGAAGTTCTTTAAATCCATGGGACATGACAGGGTCAACGTTAGCCTGATAGAGAGGGAGGATGGAGAAGACAAAGAATGTTAGCCTGATAGAGAGGGAGGATGGAGAAGACAACAATAGGTGGAAAGGCCAAAGGACAAGGTTGGTAAGAAACAGATAAGTACTTTTTAATAACAGCTTTCTTTTTCTGGGAAACTGTGCCTATGTTGTTTCCAACATTGTGTGGTCCTTTGGGTACTCCTTTTCCCATGTGCTGACTCTATATGAACATAAGTTCAGTATCAAGACATACATAACTAACTAAATGCAACTAGATTTTGTGTGCTTATTCCCATGATGCATTAGAAATGGTTAAAGAGCTACTTGCATGCATCATTTTTGAAGTTGCATGTTTCTGTTAATCAAAAACAAATACAATTGTGTTTATTTTAGGGATTCCTATACTGATTTGACTAAATTAACTGCTATGTTTTTTTTTATTTTTGCCTAAAATTAGACTTGAAAGTATTTAAGTCATAGGCAGAGATCCTTTTTTGTATAACCTGAGCCTATGGCAAAGCCTACAAAATGTAGAGGAGAACATTTTTGATCCAGATATTATTCAATGCCACATCCACCACCTTTTACCTTATCGAGTAAAGAACATTGCCATTCTTGAATATCCTGAGAAGTTTGTTATCCGTTGTGACTTCATGAAAATGGGCGCCCTTCTCATTGGCAAAGAAAAGATCTGGTTTCCATATGGAATCTAACATGGAGGGATCCAAGTCAAGGGAGTCATCTGGATACTCAGCATAGGCCAGTCTGGGGTCATTCCACTGCTGCCTCAGGAAGATATTCACACGGTAGTCCTAGAGGAGAGAGAGAGAGAGAGAGAGAGAGAGAGAGAGAGAGAGAGACGATCAGAGCATGGGACGATAATTATAAAGACGTTTCCTGAGTCTAATCTGGTGTTGATCTGTTATGATAATGATATTAATTAATCCAATGGTCTTCGAGAGCCAAATGAAGGGACTTAATGGTGTTGTTGGTGTATATTATGTATATTCAGTTCATGTATATTATTTTCCACTTTGTTGGTGATATTTCAATCGGAACGGAAATTATTTTTATCCAATTTCTATCCATTGATTGCTTTTAATGAGTTACATTTGCCATGTGTTTTAATGATTTAAAATGCTCCTCTTTCTCCCTCCTTTGCATGCAGTACATGTATTTATGTGTGTCCATGTACCTGTTGACATGTACCTGAGCCTGTGCGTTTATCCCTCAACTACATTTATTTGATCCATTTGAATTTCGGGAAATTAATTATTATCTATACACATTTTCACACATTCTCTTTGGTTGTAGGTTTCTTCTCTCACATTCTAGCCTGTGTCATCATGGACTTAGATTTTATTTATCAAGTGAAGTTAACCGTTTTGTAAGTAAAAAAACATGCACTCACAAATATTTTCAAGCATGCCAGATTGCTCAGTGGAGCATCACTAACATAGATGCATATTACAGAAGGTCAGTGGGTTCAAAACCTTTCAAAATGTTGTAACCCTGTAGTTCTAAAAGCTGTTGGTATTCCCTCCAATCCTCAGAGGCTAATCACTAAATAAGAACATGGCCTGTTCAAGTTTACATTTAACCACAAATTGCATGCAGTTTCATCACATGTAGGATAAGAGTGTTTGCTTATGTGTGTCAGCATTTGTGCTAGGATTCTGTTATTGCTGGCCTATATTCAGTCAGGCATTCTAATGTAAATAAATGCAAACATTAAAATACTTTTAGTGACAGGTGTTTGTGTTACAGATAAAACAGAAACCTTTTCTTTTAATCAAAAAGCCAAGAAGTCCATTCATTCAGTTTTTAGAAGACGGCTAGCTTTTAAAATGGCATCTCATGAAGAATCAGGACAAGGCAATGTTCTGTTGTTAGTTGCTGTGTTCTGTTATGTCCCCCTGTGTGCTATGGGCCTCCACTTCTAACGCCATTACACATGAACACATGCAGAGACCAAGAGACATGGCTTCATGCAGAGCACAAACATATGCACTACAGTTGTTTCTCAGTGTATCTTACACAATAAAACACATACTGTTAAATAAAACCCTGCCTAAGAAAATGAAAATGCTTTTTAAAAGTGTCCACAGAGTCCCCTGCTCATAATTCCATGGGGAGTGTGTTACAAAGTCTAGGACCTACTGCCTCAAATGCACGGACCCCTCTTGTTGTGAGTCCTTGGTACAGTAAGTAGGCCCTATAATACCGGTCTGGTGATCAAATCATCGTAACTGTCTCTCCTGGCCTCACTAAAACATCTGTTACCAATATAATTTGTCAAAATCACGCCAATTCTGCCTAACAGCATTTTACGTGAACACACCTGCCATAAATATAAACAATGGCAATATCGCACTTTGGTGTTTGTGCTAAGATATTTTGTAAAGTACTTGTATTGCGATTCACGATTCACTCAAACAACGTACTGACTACTGACTTTAACGCACATTGATTCCAAAAGACGAGTGCTATATTGCCATATTGTTTACATTCGGGGCAGGTGCACTCACGCTAAATGCTCTTGGGCAGAATCGGTACAAGGAAGTCATTTTGTCAAATGATATTGGTAAGGGATGTTTTAGTGAAGCCAGGAGAGATGGTTACAATGGTTTGACTACCGGTATTAAACCAGTATTGTCCTTTAAAGAGTGGCGTGTAGTGGTGTAGTAAGTCTAATATGTTTGGGGGGCTTGACTGTGCATGACTATCACTCTGAGTTCCACTGAATTAATGTTGGTGTGTAGGAAGTGCTGGCTGTATGCAAGGAGCCCCTCAGTCATTGGTTATGTCACTTGCTTGTAAGACGAGCTAAAAGCAGGCGAGATGGAGAGATGAACAGCCAGATGGCGGGAGAGGAGAAAGGTCCACAGTAATCCTAATGTGACATATGGCGAATGCAGACCTCTCTCTCTCTCTTTGTTTCTGCCTGTCTTTTCCACCCACTGTCCTTCTTTCTGTCAAGCATTATCTCTGTCCCTTGTATTTCACATCTCAGTCTCCATTAGCCTTTACTAACACTTATTATCTGGACATCAGTTATGAGTCAATTGCAGCCAAGCAGACAGACTGAAGATGCCCAAAAACATAAAAGCATTTTGCATATAGAAAATGTGTAATTTATGTTTTGTATGTATTCGTGATGGCATATGACTATACATTCTGAGCGTGTTAATTTCTTTATTAAATACACACATTTATAAAAGCTTTATTATTATATTGAAATATATTGTGTTTTGCTCCAGAATGCTTCAAATGGTTCTCTGTGCCATTGGCAGGCTAGAGAACAATTGCTGCACAAGTTAACCAGAGATGTTTATTTAACCACTGCCTCATGTTTCTTTGGAGCAGGCAAGCTAACTTCCCTTGTGCAAGGACTGAAAATGTAGTATATTTTTGACTGAATAGGGAATGAGAAGAGTATTTATTAACCCACTGGTAAATGTATACTGCCAATAATATAAGAAAAATGGTGGGGCTGAACCCATTCAATAGCTTAACCCAAGATCTAACCCAAGATGTATTGTGAATTCTGTTGAAAATTCCCATTAGCGACTTCTAGTGGCTTGAATTGTAGCTATAACTGTCGTCTTAAAATGTCTACGCTTCTGAATGACGTCAAGACTCGTTTTTTTCACAATGGAAACCAAGGTAGATTTATTATGCAAGCATGCTTTCCAGCCAGGTAACACCAGAATGTTTTTTACATCACCTTATTAAAGCCAAAATACAGTTTTTTTCAAGTGTTGTTATGAAAGTACAGGAAACTCAAGTCAGATATGACATAATATCCTAATAGTTATCCCAACGCTAGCGAAGCAAATTCCACATGCCCAGACATGACTTCTTGTAGACACAGATTAATGATAAAAACAAATATTCAGCCCCCCCCCCACTCCCTAACACACACACACAACACACACACACACACACACACACACAATCACAGGACCTTTTCCGTCACTCCCTGAGGTGAAACTACTTAGAGCTTGTCATTTCAATTTTTGGCCCATCCATTAGTTGATCTTAAGAGTAGACTAGACCAGTGTTTTTCAACCTGTGGTACACATACCACTGGTGGTACGAGAGGGTACTGCAGGTGGTATGTGGGATTTTATTCTTCAAATTTGCATGCATTTGCATGAGGTGGTCTGCGAATGGTCTTGATGACAATTTAGTGGTACACCTAAAGTCAAGGGGTTGCAAACCACTGGACTAGGCTAGAGTCATTTTGGGCTATTGATTATGCAATGGAGAGACAGTGTGACAGATGGATGAGAATGAAGTTTGTGACCACTCGGAACAGCAACTCAGCTCATACATAATGATCCCTGATTTGCTTACAGAGGCAATGATTTTGGTCACTGTAAGTTGGTCATCCTGATATGTTTGCTGTAGCATTCTTGTTGATGATGTAGATTTGGTTTTATTAAAAAGGTTTTATTGGCATGTAAATAAGCAGTAATCATTTTGTTCACCAACCGATTATTACCTGATGAAAAGTGTCCAATTGTCCATTTCTCTTTTTAGTTTGTAACATACACTTATAGCTTGTAACTTGTATTTTGGCCGATAATATAAATCTAAATTCACTATGCTGCCTTGTTATGAAATTGTGTAGTTATATAAATCATTTAAAAGTAAACTACCTAACACTAACCATTTTCAAATATTTATTTTACCAAATGCTACCAAAAGGTTTGCACCACATTTCTGAGCCATAACAACTCTTAGCCCCTTCTGCTGTGTTCTTTTAGGCCATTTGTTTTGGGATATTGGCCCTGCCCCTTTTAATATGTTTGTTTTGGGATATTGGCCCTGCCCCTTTTAATATGTTTGTTTTGGGATATTGGCCCTGCCCCTTTTAATGTTTGTTTTGGGATATTGGCCCCGCCCCTTTTAATATGTTTGTTTTGGGATATTGGCCCTGCCCCTTTTAATGTTTGTTTTGGGATATTGGCCCTGCCCCTTTTAATATGTTTGTTTTGGGATATTGGCCCTGCCCCTTTTAATGTTTGTTTTGGGATATTGGCCCTGCCCCTTTTAATATGTTTGTTTTGGGATATTGGCCCTGCCCCTTTTAATGTTTGTTTTGGGATATTGGCCCTGCCCCTTTTGTAGCTGGTTGTTTGTGTAGCTAAAGTTGCAAAAACAAAACTTGAGCATGGTTATACACATTGTGTATACACATTGTGTATACACATTGTGTATAACCATAGAATACGTGTTATTATGCAGATATATTCAGCAACACTCGTGGATTAATGGAAGATCATTGCGGCGCCCCCTGGTGGGTATTGCGCAGCTGATTATTACATACAGAAGTCTGGATTAGACCCATGCTCATGATCTGTGAGGGAAGACATATGTCGAGGGAAGTTAATCGAAGGGTAATCCGTTTTGCAAGCCAGTGGTAAGATATGATCAATTCAATCTCTTCACTTCAACTACTACTATATATTTGCACCTCTTGAATCCTGAATTCCCAAATGATATGAAAAAGCTAATTATATATTATATATCAAATTATCTTTCCAAATGGAATGCAAAATATTACTTTTGGAAATATATTGTACAAAGTAAAATGTGTAATTGAACAACTTTCTTGCAGTAAATAAGGTAAATTCAACAAAAGAAATTCCTATATTTAACCTCAGTTTTAACAAATGCTTATCTGTGCTATAACTGTACGTTCACACCAAAAGCGTCTTGCGCTGCAAAGACGCTTTGACGCTCAAAAAGATTCGCTGCGAATATTTTTGTTCGCTTTTGACGCTCAAGACGCTCAATGACGTACCATTAAATTATGCAGACGCATTTAAAGGAGCCGTATGCTTTTAGACAGCCATATCAAAGAGTTAACTCCCACACACTTTGGCCATATTGCAGAGACGGTTTTGCTTGTTGGATAAACGATAGTCGCACATCCCTCGTAACTACGCCGTGAAGGTGAACCCTCCCTCCCCACCAAAATACAAACATGTTTTCCATTTGATTACTTTTAAATAAAGTTGTCTGCAGTTATACGGTAAATAAAATACAAACATGTTTTCCATTTGATTACTTTTAAATAAAGTTGTCTGCAGTTATACGGTAAATACGATTAAGTGTCCAATGTCTCCTACCTGGTCCAGAACCGCTTGGTCCATGCCGTTAATGGTCGGCCCACTTCGTGCGTGTGTTTGTAAAAATGATATTTAAGCTGATTATTACGGTATTGTCTCTGAAATAAAAAAGACTTGGATCGTACAACACCGAGTGCCCCGCCACAGCCGCGATTATCTTTTCCGTCGACATTTTACAGTAGGAACCAACAAAGTACAGTAGGAACCAAAGTGCCGGTGTTCCCCGGGACCCACGCAAGCGGAGAGCATCTACATTCAGATTGGCTGTCAGTTTTTGCCGCTGAAACGCGTCATAGTCATTTGCATAAAGTTAAACTCTCTTCAACTTTTTTTTGACGCTCTGGACGCTCAACTTTTGACGCTGGAAGCGTTGGACGCTTGTGACGCTTTGGACGCTCTTGCCCATAGAAAGTGAATGACTTCCGGCGTCTTTGCAGCGCAAGACGCTTTTGGTGTGAACGTACAGTAACTGTTACATACCATTGTCGTCTCAGCAATTGAACCAAAGCTGTTAATGAAAATGTTACAGGATACATTGACAGGTGGACCTGTGATAGAAAAAGCAAGAAGAGACAAAGATTTAAGATGCAAAACAGGATAACCAAAAATGATCTTAATATGTATCTGCTGCTTTAACCTCAAAAGCATAGAGCATCGCTCACAACCTGTTTTTTCCAAAATAAAAATAACCCATGCCATGCGATCACAATTTATTTTTACATCCTATATATTCTTTCTTCTACATTTCTCTTTGTGAATGATCCTTTTATCATATTAGATTGACTCTGCTTATTGGGATTTTGTAGCGATAGAAGACAACAAACATTCATTGTTTCAACTTTCTAAAAAACAAGTAGTTAGTTCCCTATTGAAGGAATTGCCATCTAATTACCAGCTATCGCAATCATGTTGAGTGGTTGAGAGGTGAAAGCTGCGCCCTCCACCCACCCTTGGCATAAAGTGGCAGCTTAACTTCCTCTTTTCTCCCTACGTGAGTCTGGCTCTCCTACGCAGCACGCCCACCATCTCTTTCCGAGTTGTTTCAGGAGGAGGCTAGAGGCCATAGCGACGGCGCATTTGGGGCACGTGGGAGTCCTTCGCCAGAGATGGCAAGCTTCCCAGCTACCAGGACAATGGCACCAGCTCGATGGCTAAGAATATTAGGGGTGCGTTTGTTTATTATTATTTTGCTTTGGGACATCCCTCGGTTCACCATACTGGTTGCGTGATTAGATCGCACTTCCTGCGTTAGGGAACGTGTTTACAAAACCAGTTCCCTGAGTAGGGACCACTATTACTCACACTGCGACACTGTGCTGTATTGAGGCGGTCAGCGTAGACAAGAGGAAGTTTAGCTGCAGGTGAGCTGCCACTTTATGCCCTCTAGCAAGGGGTGGGTCAAGGGCGCAGCTCTCACCTCTCAGCCATTCAGCGTATGTTTTCGATCGGATAAGATGATCCGACGATCATGATCCATAACTAATGGATGGAAACAACCTCAATATAATTCTTCATGAGAAGAAGCCCCCTCCCCCAAAAACTGTTTTTTACTGTGGTTTGGAAACGTCTTTTGGAAACTTACCAGTGACCACATAGATGTTTTTTTGTGCACGGCACAACTCAAATTCTAGCAACAAATATGCTCCTTTGCAGTACCGTGGTTTTATGCTGCCTGTTGCGCTGGTGGTGCCAGTGTCTGTCCTTGTTTTGTCACACAGATGTGTGTATGCAAATGCAGGATAGCCTTACGCTTAAAAACAAATAGTAAAAACAACAGTCGAGAGACTGCTGTTCAGTTTTAGGAGGCAAACCCACGGTTCCTGAAATAACATAGCCTCATGTATGACCCAACACTCGTATTGTAGGTAGCTAAAGCAAAAGTTAAATCAGGAAGATGACATTTCCCTTCTATTTCTCATCCATCTATGCTCTATTCAGTTCCCACGCTGTCAGTGAAGACCCCGCCCCTATATCTGTCAACCAAACAGGAACCTAGTAGTGTTTTAACTGGAGCAATTGCACCAAAACACAGTCCTCTCAGATATGCTCATATCTGCTGTTTTATGACTTGCTGCAGCCCTCCTCCATCCCCTTCACCTCCAGGTTAGCTCCATTTATCTCCTTCAAATGTAGATTGTGTCCTCCAGGGCAGGATCTCCCGCTTCTTCTCCAGATGGTGTCTAATTTTTTAAATCCACAAAATATCCACGGCTGTCAATGTTTTGGTGAAGGCTGGTCTCTTCACTGCCATCACATTTGCTACCACGAACCAATTACTTTGTTTTCAAAGATGAAATTGATGTGCCTGCTCGCGTCACTGACAAACCCTGTATGTAGTGAACAATTTACTCCAGACTGTTTTGAGAATTGATGCAGAAGTCTATGGATTTTGCGGAAAGTTTTTATATCTTTTAGGGGGTGTGTCATATTAGCATATTCGTAGATCCTGGCATACTAGATGAGGTTGAAGATGTGCAGTTACATAAAAGCCCCTTTAATGGGTAGGGATTTTTTGGGGTTAAAAAAATGCTTCACAAGTAAGTTTATTGAACAAAGATTATTTTTAAGGATTTCAACCACACCAGGAACGGGTCTTGAAACCAAACTGGTTTACCAAATCAAAGAAAATAGAAGCTCAGATTATAACACACACAGAGGGAGGGTGCCTTCATTCTCTGGTCAGGACGCCATTACTCCACTATATCTCTACATAGCCGATAGTTGTTTGCTGCTATATTAATGTTCAGGATATCGTCTATAGCCCCTTTAACAAAAATGTTTTTTCACACCTATTTTTCATTATTCTGTTAGTTTTCGTTAACGATAATAACATTACCATGGACAAACAGCACATTGTGGCGACTATAAATTGCGCTTTAAACTATTCAAGCCCATTTGGATCAGTGGGCATCCATATTGTAGAAACCAGGAACAGGTAGTTGTAACGCCAGTGGTGTGGGGGAAAAAAGAAAAATGATCTCTAGTACCAAAACAACAATTTCTATTTGTTGCCCTCAGTATAACCATCTCTGACATAATACCTTATGTCAGACCAAACAATTATAGTAACTACAATGATACTAGTTACAACAGTACCTTTAAAGTTTGGTCTTATCCTGGCATCATATCCAGATGTCCTCCCCATGAGTTTGTCCAAAAAATCTGATGGGGACATTGGAATCTGCCGACTCCTAGCAGCATGGTCTGGCTCCTTGCAGTGACCGCCACTGAAAAAGACACATTTGATAATAATCAATAATAAAATAATCCTCTAATCCTCTGGACTCATCAAAACTATTAATTGAAAACAAGATTTCAAACAACGGGTGTATCTTTTGATAATGATAATAGTTTTTCACATCCAATTTCAGATGTTGATGAGGTTTACATACATCATTAAATCCACTGGAAGTTGACTGTGGTGGCTGTTGGTGCCTTGATTGAAATTATAACATACAAATGGGATGATTATGCTGTATAATTGAAATTATTATACAGGTTTCACCACATTTCACCTTGTGCGCCGCTGTCAAGATCACTACAGAAGCAATCTGTAGTGCACATCACAATAATATGAGACAAGGATAAGGGTGTAGATCATTTGGCTTAATGATTATCCTGTTAGTTTATTATGAGCCACTGTAATTGTATGCATTTTAACCCTAGGTCAATCAGTGTGTTTGGTGGTCTAGTTCGGTCATTACAAGCAGACTCTCTGTATCATGTGCCCATGCGGTTTACATGATTAAAACCTATGGTTTGTTCTCAGTGATCATTGACTCACACGCGAACAGACTAAGTTTTACATGGTGTCAGAACAGTACGGACTTCTCGCCTGTGAGTAATTATTTTCGTCGGACAACTTGTTGCTCATTCCGAAATGTATTAGCTCTACCGTTAACATTAGCCTGGGGCACATTTGTTGGTCATAATGGCTGACGGATTTTACAGACCTGACCCTGTCATTTTTTACGAGAATGTCGCAGAGAATTGACAAACTTTTGAATGGGAATATGACATTTTCATCGCCACAGCACACGACAAGCCTGCGAGGACAAGGGCTTATATTCTCCTCAACATTGCCAGAAGCCATTGAACGGGAGCGTTCATTTGCCTATGCAGCTGAAGTGCACGATGGAGCGATACTTACCGCCTGGAGCAGATGGAGCGATACTTACCCCAGAGTAGGGCTGCACGATATTGGAAAAAACTGACATTGCAATACAATTCTCACCAGCAATAATAATTTTTTTTTCTGCGATATATATTGCGATATGAAAAAATACAGGAATTTTCACCAGATGACTTAAATTGCTCTATTTGGAAAGAATTAATCATTCTAGAATGATTTTGTAGGGGAGTGAATCTGCATAGAAAATAAAAAATAATAAGAAAAAGCTGAAAAATGACTTTTTACTCTGAAGACTTTTTTTTGAGTGCCAATCCTTTCTTGAACTTTAATGTAAGTATGCAGGTATACACCTAGGTAGGTAGACACCGCTAGACATGCGGGACTAATATCAGTGATCGTGTCTTTAGTTCCCCGTGTCCAGGGCCGGATCAGTAACCCCAGGGGCCCCTGGGCACCGTCAGTCCAGAGGCCCCCCCCCCCCCCCCCCCCCCCCCGGACCGGCGACCGGGAGGGGGGGGGGGGTGAAAGGGCAGGGACGTTGTTAGGGCTATTTTGGGGGTGCTAAGCCCCCCCAACATGTTCCCCTTACAAAAAAGAATTTATTTATTTTTTGTCAAGGAAATCGTAACATGCCTGCACTTAACATAATAAGCCAGACTATGAGTTGAAATAAATACTAATACAAGTTGTCTTTTGGAATAAAATTGTTTTGATGTGATGAAAAAATTTAGCATGCACTTCGGGCACTGCTAGGGGCTAAGCCCCCCCAGCCTCTAAATCCTAGTGATGTCCCTGGTAAAGGGTCATTTCAGTTGCGCGATTGTTGAGCCGGAGGGGGGGGGGGGGGTAGCGGAGCATTTCAGTTGCGCGATTGTTGAGCGGGAGGGGGGGGGGGGGAATATATATACACCCAATCGCAAAGGGGGGGGGGGTAGCGGAGCATTTCAGTTGCGCGATTGTTGAGCGGGAGGGGGGGGGGGGGGGGGGGTAGCGGAGCATTTCAGTTGCGCGATTGTTGAGCGGGGGGGGGGGGGGGGCTAGCGGAGCATTTCAGTTGCGCGATTGTTGAGCGGGAGGTGGGGGAAAATATATATACACCCAATCGCAAAGGGCCCCTCTCGGCTCAAGGGCCCCTGGGCAATTGCCCAGGTTGCCCATATGGTAGATCCGGCCATGCCCATAGCAACCAAGTGTTTGGTTGCCATGGGCCCTTGGTTGCCATGGGCCCCTGGGCACGTGCCCAGTGTGCCCCAATTATAATCCGGCCTTGCCCGTGTCTGATCGCTGTAATTCGGAGAGTGAATATCTGTTGAATATCTAATATCTTTCTAGCTTTAAAAAACACTTTTGTATTTTTTAAGACAAGACGATAGTCACACATCCCTCGTAACTACGCCCGTGAAGGTGAACCCTCCCGGACTCCGCTATTAACATGAACCGCTCCCCCGAAGGGGGATTGCATCCACACGCACCGGACACCAAAATACAAACATGTTTTACATTTGATTGCTTTTAAATAAAGTTGTGTGCAGTTATATGGTTAAATACGATAATTAAAAGTGTTCATGTATCCTTCCTGGTTGACAACCTTCAGAACCTTCTGCTTGTAAACATGATATTTTAAAAGCTGATTATTACAGTGTTGTACTCCGTACAACTGATTATTACCTTGTTGTACTTCATACAACTGATTATTATGGTGTTGTACTCCATACAACTGACGTTGCTCTTTTCTTTGCAACCAAATCTTCATTCTCTGTATTTTTCTCTGTTCCTCGCTCATGTTCAGGTTGCGGTGGATGACTAGCGGGGGCGGGGCCTGTGAGGGCGGGTCCTGCGGGGGCGGGTCCTGCTTTGGTTAGTTGATAAACTGATCCAGAATGATTGTGATTGGTGGTTCGTTGTGCATGCAGAGCCTGCATGGCACTCTCTAGCAACAAACACTGTGTATCCAAGAACCTTTAAAACTGAGTAAATTATGTTATATCAGACAGACTTCTCTTGTAGAATAGTCATGGAAAATGAGAGCCGTGTGAGTTTTCCTTTTGTATCAAGCAGCAAAAAAGTTGGAGCATGACGTGTTTGAGTTAATTTGCCTTGACATTGCATGCACATATTGCAATGTCGATGCACAAACTATATATCGTGCAGCCCTACCCCAGAGTCCAGAGAGGATCCGGACTGCCTGAAGGGGAAGTTTCATGATATCTGCTATTGTCAAAGCAACAAAACAATGGACAGACACAAGTTTCATTCGAGAAATGAGAGACAAGGTGAGAGCATTGTTCATCAGTAATTTGAGGATCAAAGCTAAAAGTTGCCATTTTGGAGAATTAACTGACGCTTATCTGTGACCGGATTGTGTGTGGCATCATCAGTGACACTTTAAGAAAACCTCTGTTGAGAGTTAGCGAGTTTGCCAAAGCCATTTAAATCTGTCGCATTCACACAGGACACAGGAAAGTAGCAAGATGCTAGCCACAACAGCCACCAGTGTTGATGCAGTAAGGCCAGTTTGCAAGCAATTTGTAAAGCAGAAGAAAGCTGCAAACCTTGTTGCTTATGGGCATGATAACAATGTCATGCTGCTTAAAGGAGCAGCACCACTCATTGCCTTTCTTCATAGTAGACAGAGAGGTGCAACCACTGCTAGGAGTTTTTTGCATGCATGAATATCGGAGTTGTCAAAATAAGTCCTGATCAAAATGAGTCCATTAAGTCACCATGGAGAGCAACACAGAGTTCAGCACACAGATTTTCACACAATACAAAGACCTGTTCAGTGATGAGCTCGGAGAACTCCCAGTCACATATTCTATGACAGTGGACCCCAGCATACAGCCTGTAGTCCGGCCAGCCCACCGCATCCCTGTCGTGATGCAAGAAAGAGTCAAAGCTGAACTGGAACGCATGCAAAGCATAGGTGTCATAACACCAGTCACTGAGCCCACAGACTGGATATCTTCCATGGTGGCAGCCATTAGAAGCGCAAGCAAGAAATCAGACATCAATTCAAAAGACCTCAACACAGCATTGATAGTGCTGTTGCCCCTAACAGTGTTCTCTGTCCTGGATGAGAAAAATTCTTTCTGGCAGATATGTCTCAACAAGCAATCCTCAATGATGACTACATTCAGCACTCCATTTGGGCACTACAGATTTTTGCAGATGTCTTTCGGTATTAACTCCACAAGTGAGGTATTTCAGCGCTCCATGGAACACCTGTTCGCAGGGTTATTCATGCTCATCAGTCATTGTTGATGACATCATCATTGGAGGCCGGGGAGTAGCTGAACACGATGCTAACTTGAGGAGAGTGCTGGAATGTGCAAGAGAGGTCAACCTCAGGTTAAATCCAGACAAGTACAAATGTTGCCTCGACCAAGTAGCTATGTAGACCACATCTTCACAAGCAAAGGCCTAAAAGTGGACCCCTCTAAAACTGCAGCAATCACTGCTATGCCAATGGTCTAGGAGCTGCATGCATGCAAAACGGCAGACTAGTAGCGTTTGCGTCACATGCACTCATGGACACGGAGACATGATATGCTCAAATGGAGAAAGAGCTTCTAGCTGTCATTTTTGCCTGCACAAATTCAAGCATTACGTATACGGAAAGCCCACAATCATGGAAACTGACCACCAACTTCTGGTAACTATACTAAAGAAGCCCATTCATGCTGCCCCTGCCCGTCTCCAGAGAATGTTGCTCCAGCTTCAGAGCTATGACATCAGCCGGGTGTACAAAAAGGGCAAATACATGTATCTGGCGGATACTCTTTCAAGAGCTCCAAAGTCACAAGTCTCTCAGAGCCCTGCTGAAAACAACGAGTTTGAAGTCATGTTGGTGAGTTACATCTCTACAGCACGCCTGGAGGAACTCAGAAAGCCCACAGCAGAGGATGAGGTCCTACAAACCCTCTGTGCAGTCAATCAATGAGGATGGCCCACCAGAGAGAGCCACCTCCAGCCCGCCGTTAGTCTCTTCTTCCCTTACAGCAGTGTTTCTCAAACTTTTTCTGTCATTCCCCACCTCAGAAGAAGGGGATTTTCCGCACCCCACTTTTTTCAGTGATGTACCCCCTGTTAAATATTTTTTCAGGCAAGTGCCCCCTGACCAGCGCAAAGAATTTTTGTTGACGGGGTTTTGCTTTATCGGCAAAACAGAAACTGCGCCCCACCTGCAGTACCTTTCTCAAAGTGTGGGGCGCGCCCACTAGTGCCCCACACTTTGAGAAACGCTGCCTTACAGAGACGAACTCACAGTGGAGGTTGGGATCGTCATGAAAGGTCACAAGGCAGTTATTCCCCAGTCACAGAGAATACATCAACATTGTCTACAAAGGCCATCCAGGGATGGAAGCAACCAAGCACAGAGCTAGAAGTGTTATCTTTTGGCCAACAATGTCAGAAAACATGGAGTTGTTCTCATGTGCAGAAATCTCACCAGCAAAAAGAACCTCTTCAACTTCACCCAGTCCTGAACCGCCCATGGTCCACAGTGGCCAGACATTTTCGACTGATGGGGCAAACACTACCATGTGCTCGTGGGTTCATATTCTGGATGGTTCAAAATTTACCTTCTTCATGACATGACATCATCAGCTGTGATATCCAAATTGAAGTGTGTCCGTATGCCGTGGACTGCACACTGCACTGTCTTCACTGACAATGCTCCACAAAACACCAGTCAGCATTTCAGGCTTTTGCCAATCAATGGGATTTTATTGTTGCCACCTGTAGCCCTGAGTTTCCCCAGTCAAATACGCTTGCAGAGAGAGCGGTCCGCAGTGCCAAGCAGCAGCCACTAACACAAGTGAAGTCATCGACTACAACCCTTATGACACCTTCCTGTTGCAGAGCCACCACCACCACAGCTCCACACAGAGGACCCAGACTCCCAGAACACTGGCCCCTCCACAATAGACAATGCCCTCATACCACAAACACCAGAGCCAAACGCCATGCAATCACAACACACATCCCTTATCTGGCCCAAGCCCACAACACACTTCCCCACTGAGAACAGCAATGCACAATACACAACACGTTCAGGCCGCATCTGCAGACCAAACCCAACATATATGCAGTAAAATCTATGGACTGACATTTGAAAAAAAGGGGGAAAAAGATGTGAAGCAATTGCTTCTCAGTATATGAACATGTAATGTCTACTAGATATTGACACTAAGTTCTTTCACTTATGCACTTACATTTACATTTAGGGCATTTAGCAGACGCTTTTGTCCAAAGCGACTTACAATAAGTACATTTGTTAGAAGAAAGTGCAACAGTTAATCGCTATCAGTAGAGTAAGGATTTCACAAGAACTTATGGTGACTATTACGAATGAGATTACCCAACCCAAAGGGCTGTTCATCCAACTTGATTTGCTGTTGAGTAGTTTTAAGTTTAACCAGGAATATCATTACTAGGTTGTCTACTGAATGTCGTAAAACGACACAGTAAGAATTAAATATTCTGTAATGTTGATATTTACCAGTGCTATTAGTTTATATAGGAGGTGCTTGCTTAAGGAAAGGGATGTAGACCATTTGGCTAAATGATTATCCTGTTTGTTTATTATGAGCCACCGTACCTGTATGCATTTTAACCCTAGGCCAATCAGTGTGTTCGGTGGTCTAGTTCGGTTATTACAAGCAGACATTCTGTGTCAGTCTTGCCCATGCGGTTTACATGTAAATTATTAAAACCTATGTTTTTCTAAGACTGAGTCATCATTGACTCACACACAAACGGACTAAGTTTTACAACGGGTAGTAGGCTGAACTAGTGACGATAAGTCCACTACCCGTGCCCTGGTACATAAAAAGAGCAGACCCTTAATTCGTGTTATGAGTGACACCTGTGTTTATTGTGCAATGATGCCATGCGATGTAAAAAGGGTCTATAGAAGCATGTAGGGCACAATAAGCCCTCAGCTATCTGTTCACTCCATGACAGACAGATCTTTGCTGTGAGTGACAATACTACTACAATATTACTATGAGCTACTACTAGTATAACAATACACTTCTACATTAGACCATGTTAAGTGTGTGTATAATATGAGAGACAAAATGATGCCCCTAGCCACCGGCAGGACCAGGTTTAGCCCAGATTTTAGATAGCTTATCCTATCTTGAGTAAAAATAGCTGCAGTCACAATTAGTTATAACATAAATTACTCATACCCTTAACTTAATTACAGTAGCAATGTGATTTCAAATGTCTTAATTCCAGTACGAAGCACATGAAATTATGTTTATATGAATGAAACGCATACTATATTGTGGTTCGTACTGACAATCAACCACATCATCTCATGTGTTTATGCTGAATACACTCATATTGTGCTTCAACTCAATTCCATTCAGTCTATCAGATCTATTGTTGTTCACACACACTCTCTTTCCCACTCAGATGTCAGACCAGCCTTTTCCATTGATGCTGATCACACCTAGACCATGTTGATAACTGATAACACCCAGACCATGTTGCTAACTGATCACACCCAGACCATGTTGCTTTGGATCAGCATTTGTGTCTCTCTGCCACTGCTACCATGTTGTGTGCGTGCACACGTGCACCCCCCCCCCCCCCCCACACACACACACACACACAGTTGGGGAGAAAGCTGAAGGCTTCCTCGGCCTCTAACCCTAACCCTAACTCGAAAGTAAAGATATTTCTTAAATCAAAAGCTGCTAAGCTGCTTAGACAGCAATAGTGCTACCACTAAACTGCCATCTGCTTCACTCTTTTTCTTACCTTTGTACTCCTACCATATTGCTTCTCCTCCTCCTCTTCCTCTGCTTTCCACTATCTAATCCTCCTTCCAGTTTCACTTTCTGCTCCTCTACCCCTTCTCTTTTTGTCCTCTTTTGCTTCTTGACTTGACTAATCTTCTTGCCTCAGTGGGTTTGAGGGAAGACAAGGGGGGCAGATAGTGAGTGTGAAAAGCTTGTATGAGACAAGAGACAGACCCCAATGATGACAGTTCTCTTCAATGGCTCTTGGTAGGAACCAATACTGTTTTGGGCCATATCATTAGTCGTTCTGGGTGTATCTCTTGTCACTGTTGTGTGGCAATATCCAGTTATATTTGTCTTTCAGCCTCAAGCCTAACATCAAGTCAAGTCAAGTCAATTGTATTTGTATAGCCCTTAATCACAGTTACAGTCTCAAAGGGCTATATATTATTACAGGCCATATATTTATTATACCTCCTAACCCTAGCCCCCCAAAGGGCAAGAAAAAACTCCCTTAATTATCAGGAAGAACTCTTGAGAAGGAATGCAGAGTGGGGGATCCCTCCTTCCAGGGATGGTAAGGAGTGCAGTGGGTGCCATCATTGTCACACAAGCAGACATTTGTAGTACAAAAAATGTAAAATTAATTTTGTCCATAGTGATGAGGTGCTGGCTGGTGAGCAAGCTGATATCCATCAGGTGGGGTGGCCAGGCATCCAGTCATGATCACAGCAACACACTAACCCCGGATTTCCACCGGGGACGTCAGCGTCACGTGAGCATCGCGTTACGGCTGCGTCGCGGTCGCCGCTGCTGATCGCTGCCACTCTAGTCAATGAGAGCATTTCCACCGGCCGCGCAGCGTAACGTCTCAGCAGCGTCCCAGCAGCGGCGCACCGCAGCCGTAACGCTATCATTACGCAGCGTTCTATTTTTGACGCGAGCCGCTGCTGAAACGCGTCAATTTAAATAGAGCAGACCGACCGGGCAGGAAGTGAAATAGTAAACGCCATAGAGCATCCGGTCAATTTTCAAAATAAAAACACCCTCCCGATCGAACACGGCCACAAATCGCTGTTGTTTATAACTGACTATAGGCTACAGCACAACACATTAGGACATAACAACAATAAACAACACTAAATACAACTAAACCAGACAAAAAAGTAAACATTTACTATATAGCCTACCAACTCATGGTAGAAGCACACAAATCTAGGAAAAACGACCAAATCAACAGAAAATCAACTTCTGACAGACAAAGCAACTGCAAGTCAACTTCGGAAATGCAAAGTAACCTTTTATTTGTTTGTTCTATTTTGACATCCACAAATTATCGCGTGGTCTCCTGATTCTCGCGTGGTTGGTGGTCTTGTAGTTCTCGCGTGATCCCGCGAATCCAGCCGCTATGCTGCCGTAACGCGTCCGGTGGAAATTGACGCAGGGCAGAGGACGCAGCCGTAACGCGACGCTGATGTCCCCGGTGGAAATCCGGGGTAAGACAGAGACAGCATTATGGTTAGATGGGGCAGGGTGGACACGTCGACACAAACACACACACTGCATGTAGGGAACCTCTAATCTAGTACTGGCTAACAGGTCGATTTAGCTGAAATGAGAGCTGAGTGGCACTCCTGGGAGTCAAATGGGAGAGTAAAGAAATAGGTTTTAAGTTTGGATTTGAATTTCAGGAGTCAGCTTCCCTGATTACAGGTGGCAGATCACAGGTAGGGCGCTCACAAATGTTCTGTTTCCTGCTGATTTGTTTTTAACTTTTGGGATTGATAGAAGGCCAGCTCCTGAAGACCGGAGGGGCTGAGAAGGACAATAGGGAATAATAAGGTCCTTCAGGTATGATGGTGCTAATCCATGCAGGATTTTATAGGTAAGTAGTAGCACCCTAAAATCTGATCTGGCATTAATTGGAAGCCAGTGGAGGGAGGAGAGAATAGGAGTAATGTGGTCCAATTTTCTGGTTCTAGTTAGGAGTCTAGCAGTGGCGTTCTGCACAAGCTAGAGGCTTTTCGTAGTGGAGTTGGGTAAACAGAGAACAGTGCATGACAGTTATCTAGACTAGACGGTATAATGTGTGGATGAGCGTCTCTGCATCCACTGCGGTGGTCCATTGGTCTGATTTTAGCAATGCTTCTAAGATGAAAGAATGCAGTTCTGGTAATACTTTTTACATGTTGATCTAAAGAATGCATAGGGTCGAACTAGACACCACAATCTTTGACACAGGAGCTTTGAGAGATAGTAGAGTCCTCAAAAGAGTGAGACATCTTCAAATTGTGTTTGTTGTTGCTTTGGGCCGATGATTATCAGCTCTGTTTTCCCTGTGTTAAGCTGTAAGTCATTTTGAGACATCCATCTTTTAATTGCAGTCAGGCAGGATTCAACCTTCAGGAGTCATTTGATCCAATGGGAATGTAGATTTGAGTGTCGTCGGCATAACAGTGAAAGCTTATTCCACAACTGCGAATAATATCGCCAAGAGGAAGCACGTCGATTGTAAAGAGCAGTGGACCAAGGACCAAATTATCTTCTGGTAAGGAGAAGATCATTTACCACTCTGATCACAACACAGAAAGTCCTAAACCCAGACTGAAAGGGTTCAAATAAGTTCTTCATCATCAGGTGTTTGATAGTTTGGTTAGCTACAATTCTTTCCAGTACTTTAGAAAGGAAAGGAAGGTTAAAGATGGGCAGATAGCTGCTGAGTACTTCAGGGTGAGTAGAGGTTTTATCACAGCGGTCTTAAAAGTAGAGGGAACTGTTCCAGTAAAAAGGGACAAGTTCATGATGTTGAGTTCTTTAAGAACCTTAAGTTTATCAAGTAAGTTCATCCAAGGAGATTGTGCTGAACTGCAGGAAGTTTGCTTTAGGAGGGACGTGTGGTGCCACTCTTGTAGGATGTTCAAGATGAAGAGTAAGGGGAGCATTCATTTATTTTCTAATTGATTCGATTTTGTGTCCTCAGCAACCTGTCTATCCTACAAAACAAAAACAGTTGGGTAGCGTCAATGATAGGTTGGGCTTCAACTCTATTCAACTTATTTTCTATGACAAGAGTGACGCCAACACATTCGTTTTGTCATCCTACTTCCGGTCATTCTATTTCTGTTAAGGTGAGTTCCACTTCTGTCCATACATTTTACTGTGTTTTTTCTTTAACTTATCAGTGTAAATATAGCGTAATAGTTAGTAAATAGTTTTTTTTTTTTTTTAAACCTATACAATGTGACCAGATGTTACCTGTTTGTAAATAGTTTTTTTTTTTTATAAACCTAGACAATGTGAGCTCTGTAGATTAACCTTGTGATTTAGAGGAATAAACTCTTGTTAATTTCGTGATTTGATGGAATAAGTCATGACAACAAGTTTGCAAATGAATTTTATCTTGGTTTATTAAATATAAGAATTCAATAGTGAACAATGATCATACATGAAGTACATGTATCGTACATGAAGGGCATAGAAAACTCCCGAAAACAAAACTTCACTTTGTACAACATATTATACAACTAACATTTACAAAAAAATGCATTACAAAATCATTTAAAATGGTTACCTATTATCATATCCTAAATCCTAATTATTCCAACAAAAAAACCCATCAAACATTGATTGATATATGACAAGACACATGTGTGATATACATGTGAACCGGCACATCAATATGTTGAAATAAGAGTCAAGAATTGGCAAGAATTAGTTCTTGCCAATGTTGACTCCTGAGAGTCAAAGAAAGAAAAGAAAGAAAAAGCGACAGTTCAGTAGGCAACAACAAATATTCACTCTTTACAAAGCTGCAAGTATATTGCGGAAAGCAATATACTGTACTTATGTATACAACAGGGTTTCTCACAGTCTATACTTGAGGTGCAGTGCCTCCGCTAAATGACCGACCGCCTATATAAACCAATTACCTTTTTTACAATATGGCAACAATGTGCGTATCCGTTTATGTCAGCATCTGCATTCAATTTGACAGAAAATATGCTATTATTAGCCTAATATACTATGATATTGGCTAATATAATATACCGTAATTAATATAATACTATTTACTATCTATGAAATCAAACCGTGGCCGGTCTATGTGGAGCTCCGTTCTGTTTGATTCATGACAAAACCCCATCGATGAAGACAAGAAACGCTTGACTGACACTAAAGGGTTAGGGTTAGGGCGCAGTATGCTCACCGTTCCCAAGCTGTCGCACGACAATGTGACGTCACAGGAGCGTCGTAACTATTTATACTCGCGCTGGTGGCCGCGACAGTAGTTGCAGTCTTCTCATGAACAGAGGTGTCACAACTAAGGAAAGGCTACCGACTTTGCTATTTCTACACACTAGAAGAAGAGATATACTAATACTGGTACCCATAGACATCGTCTATGCTGGTACCCCTGTGTCTTTAATTTCTTACACATCATTAGACATTCAGTTAAGGTTTAGTTCACCGGGATGTCTCTCACTATTAGGGGTGTGAACGTGTACACGTGTACACGTGTAACCGGTTAGTAAATCATAACCGTTTAGGAAAAATCAGTAAACGAAAACCGAAAAAAAAAAAAAATTCAAAATCTTCAATCAAAATGAACACATACTATTTATTTAGAGATTAATAAAGCTACAAATGTTCCACTTTGACAACGTTAATGCGCTAAGAAATGCACGTGATAAATGTTGGGTAATTGACCACCGGGCATTACGTCATGTAACATTGACGCAAGTCCAAGTTTCACGTTGGACTTGCGATGGCAGCTGACACGAAACAGCGAAGTGCGGCTTGGAGGGTTTTTTTAAAAAACGAGAAATGAGACCAAGTGAAATGTACACTGTGTGGTGTACATTTGGCTTTTAAAAACAGCACAGGGTCGATGAACAATCACCTGCGCTGGAAACATCCGACAAGGTGGTCTGAAACGGAGGGGGGTGGGGCTAACGTCGGTGGTGGTGCTAGCGGTTCTGGGCCACGACAGACAACCATGCGGCATTTTGCAAGCAAGAAGTGTGAGAAGGGACGGAGCGACTCAATCATTTCTTACTAAAACTTTGCGGACGCCAAAATATGGAAAGCTGCTGCGCACAAATAAATCCGGATGTATCAATCCTTGCGTAAGCACAATTTTGCGCAGATTCTCTTTGTACATCCCAATTAACGTGAAATTGAGCACACATGCACGAGCCCGACTCTCCGCCCTGTCTCCTTCCTCATTTAATATGCTAATTAGTATAAATAGGCCTGCGCTTGTTAGGAGAAAGGAGATAATGGAGAAAGGAAGAAAAAAAAACTTTAGTGAATGCGAGGTGAAGGTGCTGATTTCGGAGGTAGAGGCCAGAAATAACATCTTGTTTGGCTCTCTTTCCTCCGGAATCAGCACCAAAACCAAAAAACTGGCTTGGGAAAAAGTTGCCAAGTCTGTCAACGACGTTGGGGCGGAAAGCCGAACTGTGGCGGACATTAAAAAAAAGTGGTCGGACATAAAGGTCGACGTAAAAAGAAAGGTTTCTGCCCACCGGAGAAGCGTGGGTCAGACGGGCAGCGGAGCCGGAGTCGGGGAGCTCGCCCCATTTGAGCAAAGGGTGGCCGCTGTGGTGGGGGATCGGCTCCTTTTTGGCGTGGTCCCGCCAGCCGAAGGGGATTCCGACTTGGCCCAGGATCCCACGGAAGGTACAATTATTTTCATATATTTGACGAACTTTCTTATACCTGCTAGTAGGGCCTAGCCTGCATTTCCCTCTACATGTTTAATGTTTAGCCAGCAATAAAACAGGTTCTCCTTAATGTGACTGTAACTTATATATATATACACTCACCGGCCACTTTATTAGGTACACCTTGCTAGTACCGGGTTGGACCCCCTTTTGCCTTCAGAACTGCCTTAATCCTTCGTGGCACAGATTCAACAAGGTACTGGAAACATTCCTCAGAGAGTTTGGTCCATATTGACATGATAGCATCACGCAGTTGCTGCAGATTTGTCGGCTGCACATCCATGATGCGAATCTCCCGTTCCACCACATCCCAAAGATGCTCTATTGGATTGAGATCTGGTGACTGTGGAGGCCATTTGAGTACAGTGAACTCATTGTCATGTTCAAGAAACCAGTCTGAGATGATTCGCGCTTTATGACATGGCGCGTTATCCTGCTGGAAGTAGCCATCAGAAGATGGGTACACTGTGGTCATAAAGGGATGGACATGGTCAGCAACAATACTCAGGTAGTCTGTGGCTTTGACACGATGCTCAATTGGTACTAATAAGCCCAAAGTGTGCCAGGAAAATATCCCCCACACCATTACACCACCACCACCAGCCTGAACCGTTGATACAAGGCAGGATGGATCCATGCTTTCATGTTGTTGACGCCAAATTCTGACCCTACCATCCGAATGTCGCAGCAGAAATCGAGACTCATCAGACCAGGCAACGTTTTTCCAATCTTCGATTGTCCAATTTTGGTGAGCCTGTGCGAATTGTAGCCTCAGTTTCCTGTTCTTAGCTGACAGGAGTGGCACCCGGTGTGGTCTTCTGCTGCTGTAGCCCATCCGCCTCAAGGTTCGACGTGTTGTGCGTTCAGAGATGCTCTTCTGCATACCTCTGTTGTAACGAGTGGTTATTTGAGTTACAGTTGCCTTTCTATCAGCTCGAACCAGTCTGGCCATTCTCCTCTGACCTCTAGCATCAACAAGGCATTTGCGCCCACAGAACTGCCGCTCACTGGATATTTTCTCTTTTTCGGACCATTCTCTGTAAACCCTAGAGATGGTTGTGCGTGAAAATCCCAGTAGATCAGCAGTCTCTGAAATACTCAGACCAGCCCGTCTGGCACCAACAACCATGCCACGTTCAAAGTCACTTAAATCACCTTTCTTCCCCATTCTGATGCTCGGTTTGAACTGCAGCAGATCGTCCTGACCATGTCTACATGCCTAAATGCATTGAGTTGCTGCCATGTGATTGGCTGATTAGAAATTTGCGGTAACGAGCAGTTGGACAGGTGTACCTAATAAAGTGGCCGGTGAGTGTATATATTTATTCACAGACAGCCAAGGACCAAGTGGCGCACAATTGTTGCCAGAAGAAGACTCCCAGCCAGGCGTGTCCGGCGTCGCCACTGCCCATTGCCCCCCTTCTGCTGCCAGTGGGAAAGGCCAGGTTTTAACACGCGCTGTGCTGGAGTCACAGGACGAGATAATCAAGGGCATTAATGATATTAATTCCAACCTGCAACAAATAACTGGGGCCTTAAAAGACATTAGTGAAACATTAAAAGAACTAGTTAAAAAATGAATGTTGTCTCCGTTTACCTTTTTTATATTCTTGCTATTAACTGCTGCCAAGTTCGAATGGCTTCTGCATTGGGCTGCGCATTGTTTGGTCCGGGGTCTGGATCGTCTGGGCGGGCCATTACCTCGCGTAATGGCACGCCGTGCCTGTGCGCAATATTGTGCAGAACCCCACATGCCTGCACAATGCGACACACCTTTTCAGGGTGATAGAGCAGCATCCCCCCGCTCCGGTCAAGGCAGCGCCACCGGCTTTTGAGCTGCCCTATCGCTCTTTCCACGACTGACCGAGTGCGTGCATGGATATTGTTATATCTCTGCTCTCGGACAGTCAGTGGGTTGGCGAGGGGGGTTAACAGCCATGGTCGTAAGGCATAACCGCTGTCTCCTTAGGAGGAATTGGTACAATTACAGCATAGGCTACCCAACATGTCTAGATTTAAGTCAATTCGCTTTAAAGTGTTTTAAATTGCTTACCAATTAGCCACCCATCACACACTCTGACAGCCTCCAACCTATTCCCAACCGAGCTGTTAGTCAGGACGAATGAATCATGGGTTGACCCAGGCCACCTTGCCACGATATTCGTAAGGCGCATTTGGGCATCACAGATTATTTGCACGTTTAAGGAATGAAAGTGTTTCCTATTCACGTACGCATATTCCCCTTCAGATGGCGCCTTTATTGCAATGTGTGTGCAGTCGATCGCTCCGATTACATTGGGAAAACCGGCTATCTCTGCAAATTGCGCTTTGATGTTTGCTTGGTTTACTGCATCATATGGAAACCGTATATACCTGGCTGAGATGCGGATGATCCCGTTTAAAACAGCCGGAATGGCGCGGCTCAGAGCTCCCTGACTCATTCCTGACCGGTCAGCCAATTCCCTCTGGAATTATCCTGTTGCTAGAAAACCAAGCGTAGTCAGGACTTGTATTGGAACTGGCAATGCGTGACTCCTCGCCGTCTGCCTCTCCAAACCCGGGCCCAACTCAGTACAGATCTGAATCGGCTGATGGCCAGTCATCATCGTGAGCCAAAAAATCATAATAGTCGCGGAACACCCGTTCATTTCGAATGCGACCATTCGCAATATCTTCTAACAACGCCAAGACTGCCATTGTCAACCTCTCGATTATTGCAACATTTTGCGCGTGCTTTTATATTCTCATTAATTTGGATGCATGCTGACGATAGGTTGTCCCCATACACCCAAGGTGTCAATAATATGTACATAATTAGAAATTGTCCGACTGGTTCATTGATGGATTGATTTTAAGTAACAATGGCTTGTGCTTACTCCACACAAGATCAAATAATGATATTGCAGTCAAGAATTTCACGACAAATGCGTGGAGAGAGATCCATTAGGCCAGATGTCATGCGTGGCCCTGAAAATATGTAAAGTTTAATAAACAAGTCGTCACTGAAAATAATATAGCTTGGGCTTCCTTTTAATTTCCTTTTAATTCCAATATTGACAATTTAATGTTATGGGTCTGTTTAAGTGTAGCCTAATATCTACAACAGTGTCACATTATGCCTCTCGACAACAATGACGCATGATTGAAGTGCATCCCGACGTTCAAATCCACTTTTAACTAGCCCCATATTGCAATATTACTTCATGACTCGTGATCGCGTAGCCTAATGTTGTTGCGCTGCATTGCCTCTATGTCCCGCCAAATGACAAAATGCAGCAGAAATGTGCGTAAGCCAGGCATTTAGTTTGCGTGGAGAACCGCACTTTTTCATGTCAAGTCAGTCTTTGTACATCCGAACGTTTGCGTGAGAAGTGGCTTATGCAGCTTTTTTGTGCGTAAGCAAGCTTTGTACATGAGGCCCCTGGTCAGCCATCAACATTCCAGTGTATGGCAGCAGTTCTCATATGAATAATGTAAGCATCTATCTGTTTGTAAGCATCTATCTTAATAACTTAATGATTATTTTATATAATGTTATTTTATATCTTAATGCCGCTTTGAGATAGTTTTTCAGCCACGTAATTTCACTCGTCTTTGACCACAACAACAGTAGACAGCACTTACGTAAAACCACAGTTTGTTAGCGAAAACATATACACCACACAATAAAATAGAAAATATAAAGAAAAAAGCCTTAGCAATAAGGCGCATTAAAATGTGCCTTCGAACTCGTCCAGTTTCCTGTTTCCGCTTTGTCGTGCTCAGCTGAAAAAAAAAGAGTGGTGCGCGACATGGCGCGACCGGGCTAAAATCCTGTCGCGCCGGCAAGATCGACGTCATTTTGACATCACATTGTCGCGCGACAGCTTGGGAACAGCGAGCATACTGCGCCCTTCAGGAGTAGGCCTACCGATGGAGAAATCATGTACATCAGCATGGGTCGGTGAGTGCATAATCCCTATGGTTGGAACCGAATATTCGACTATTTGGATATTCGTTTGTTGGGTAGGTATTTGGTTTTCAATTTTTAGGATTTTTTTATTTCTTTTGGAACCAGTTGCGCTGGTGCGATGGATGTGTGTGATGCGCTCGGTTGGATGGCATTTAATAAATAGACACACATGAATGTGAATGAGAATATTAGAATATATAGCCTACCATTAGGCCTGTATTAATTAATTTACTAAAATGCAGGTAGGGCTGGCCCCAAATATTGGGTTTTAATAATGAACGTATTTAGCAGCTATTTCAATATTTAAACAAAGGCAAAAATACGTTACCTCTGGCTACTAGAGGTGCGCGGATGGCGGTTACAGCCGCGGACTCCGCGGTTAAACCGCGGATCGGGCGGATGACCTTACGAAAAATAATATTTTAATTAAATTCGGGCGGGTGGCGGTTGAACCAATCAAATGAAAAGATATATATAAGTTACATTGTTAAATATTGTTACTTACATCCGATAAAAACGAGCACACTTTTTTTCTCGCGTCAGCAGCGCCCGCGGATGGCGGGCGGGTGCGGTTTTGAAATTGGTCAAAAAACGTTGGTGCGGATGGATGGCGGACGGATGATGAGTTTTGTGATGCGGTTGCGGATACAATAATAGCCCATCCGCGCACCTCTACTGGCTACTACTTCATACCTTCATACCATCTACCATTGTTTTGACTGACGATGGATAAGACCACCTGACCTTCGTTTGATGTTTGCTGTGTGCTCCCATTTTGAACCAATTGATGTGTTTGTCATTTTAGATTCCAGCTGATATATAAAAAAATTGCTGATTAGCTGACTAGCCAGCTACCTGAAGTTGACAGTGAGATTAGTGGCAGTCGGAGGACAAAAGGCGGAGGAGGCGAAGTATTAAAAGTGAGCAGGCAGAATAAGGTGAATAGGAATACATTGGCAATGGTCATGTGATACAAATGTCTTTGCATCTTGGTTCTACTGGTCAACGGAATGACGGACAGTGTACTGGATTGAACCTGGCAATAGAAAGCAATGAAAACATTTTCTGTATACTCCCCTGGGTATGTTTGGCATTACATGGTGAGACAGCCTAAGCACTGTAATGCGGACAGGGTCGAATGTAGCCTTCAGCAAACTGTTCCATTTAGCACAATGTTTTTTAACATCCACACAAACTCAAAACCCATTGGCCTGCATCACTTAACGCCAACATCATTTCAAATCAGGGTTTAGTCCTGCAAGCTTATCGGTCGCCATCAAATGTTAATCATGAAAAAAAAAACATTTTGTCCGATATGGTATTGAGTTGAGTGTAAGTCATCAGCCCCTCATCTGCCCAGAAAGACGGAGGGTGAGATGGAAAATGAACTGGATGGAATAGGTTTAAATTCAAAAGACCATGCTTAAAGGTAGAAAATATAAAATTGACCTACTGGATTTTGTATACTACCCCTGAGCTTTCTCCCCACAAACTCAACATTTTCTTTCATTGTGGGCGTGTGAATAGTATAATTATATTGTAATATTGGAACACCTTCATATATTATGTTTACCAATTTTTGAAGATCTCAGAGTAATGCAGCTCAATGTGTGTGTCTGTGTGTATATGTGTGTGTGTAAGTAAGTAAGTAAGTACAATTGTATTTATATAGCACATTTTAAAACAGAGTTTACAAAGTGCTGCACAGGATAAAATTACAGAAAAATACATATACAGACAACATACATATACAGATACAAAAAAATGTATTAAAATATATTACAGCCCCTGTACAGGGAAGGCAAGACGGTAGAGATGGGTTTTGAGACATGTTTTAAAGCCGTTTAGATTCAGTGTGTGTGTGCGTGCGTGCATGTGTGTGTGTGTGTGTGTGTGTGTGTGTGTATATCAAACCAGTATAACCAAGAGTACTAACCAAGAGGTCAGATTCCTTCAATCTTCTAGTAAAATCTGAGAGTAAAAGAAGGTTCTTGTTCGGACAAGATAAAAACTCCCTTATGGGAAATGTAGTACATGGGAACTCTTTGTAGCTTAAATAATGTGTTACATATTTTGGCAACACAGTGTTTGTATGTGTGTATGTATGTGTATATGTGTGTGTGTGTGTGTGTCTGTCTGTGCGTGTGTGTTTGAGGCTGGGTCAGAATGCTTTGTGTCGTGCAGGGTAAGCCCCTTACGGGTTACCTCAAAGATCACAAATAATAATCCTCCTGGAACAAACGCACATGCAGCAGCAGGAAGACACACTGCACATTCACTGGGCACTCTCAATATAGTGATGTCATGCCGTGCCTAAACTGTGAATTGTGATTGTGTGTTGATATGTTCATTATTTACCAATAAAAACATTAACACATAATAACACATGAATTAATTAATGAGTAGGGCTGGGTATCACCAAGTACCTTGCGATATGATACTATCATGATATTTTGCCCACGATAACGATAATATCACAAAACAGCGATTCTGCAATAATAGATATATTGTGAGAAATTTCATCCACGATATCTGTGAGATTCAAAATGTATTACAAAACATTGTCATTTCACTTTTTGTGTCCAAGTAAAACGAAGTTGATACTGTCTGTTTACATTAACATAAAATTAAAAAACAAAATGAATGCAGAAAAAACACATTTCAGTGCTAGTATTATCAACTTCTCTGTAAACATGAACACATTTAGTGCTGCTTAACAAGCAGAATCAAATTGTTTTATGAAAACTGCATTATAATCTCAACAACAACTTTGCTTTCAATGCGTTGTCGATTGTAGGCTGGCTTACGTTAGCATTAGCGTCGTCGTTAGCCGTCCTCGCGGCAAGCTCAGGGTGATGATGGACCAGGGGGGTATACTACGAAGCTCGCTGAACATATCCAGGCTTTCTTGGGAAAACCTCGATTGCTAAATACGAAACTCACGATCAGAGTTAAACGGTTCCACGAAGCTCACTTAAAGTAAATTTGTCAAGCCAGGTTTTCCGCTTTAGTTTCAATGCGCGTTCACATAAAAAGGGCGTAACCCAACGTCATTCACCTTGACGCAATGGATCCGACGGAGTGAACAAGGGCTATGTATGTCACTCAGGAGGAGCAAGTAGTGATTATGAACTCATACGAGGAGTTTAAAAAGCAAATAACGGCAAGGGGCGATACAGTTGCCCATAATAAGGCTAGGGAGGCGTGCTGGCAAAAAACAGCAGATTCTGTGAATGCGTAAGAATTGTTCGCCATTAATCCCAATAGAGTGCATATGATTGCAAAATGCAAAAGCAACCTCCAACTTGCTTTATTGTGTAATTTAGGGAATTCCTTTCAAATACATCCTATATGTAAGAAACGTATTGCATGTGCTGGAAGTTAGCGACGGTGGTGTGGTGGATTAATATGTGAGCTGAACGCCAGCGACCGGGGTTCATATGTTGCCTGTCCATCATCATGCCTTTTACCCCCATCTAGATTACCAAACTGGATAATTCCATAACATTAATGAATAAGTATTCCATATGACATAAGAAATAGAATTTATTAAACTACACATAAATGTACTTCACTTGGGAATCGAACCCAGCACGCAGAATCTCAAGACTGACGCGCTACCACCACTCTACCACTCATTCACGTATAGGTGTTTTCTTTCACCTACAAGTTGATAACTTGCAACTTGACAGTTTGTGTTGGTAAAAAGTTGGGAAACACCATGAATATATTTAGCAGTGTATTTAGGGCAGCTACAACCTTGCGTATCGGAAGGCACCTTTTTGCTTATATTTTCGGCATCACCAACTGTATGCAAATATGTACCCGTGGCAACAAATCGCAGTGAAACACAGACACACTGCGCACGGCTTCTTTTTGTAGCATTGCCTACATAAGGTCCAACAAGGACGACCAAATAGCGAATACCCTCTGATGAGAACCTGTATCTCTCATAAAGAATATCCTCTGATGAGAACCTGTATCTCTCATAAAGAATACCCTCTGATGAGAACCTGTATCTCTCATACAGAATACCCTCTGATGAGAACCTGTATCTCTCATAAAGAATACCCTCTGATGAGAACCTGTATCTCTCATAAAGAATACCCTCTGATGAGAACCTGTATCTCTCATACAGAATATCCTCTGATGAGAACCTGTATCTCTCATAAAGAACCTGTATCTCTCAAAGAATATCCTCTGATGAGAACCTGTATCTCTCATAAAGAATACCCTCTGATGAGAACCTGTATCTCTCATAAAGAATATCCTCTGATGAGAACTAGGGATGGGCGATATGGCCTAAAATCCATATCACGATATACATTGCAGCCTCTTGCGATAACGATACATATCACGATATATAAATTATAATAAAACCATTTCAGAACAGGTTACATAGACCCTAAGGAAAGCCAAACTGCTAAATGTATTTAAAAAAGAAAGAAAGCAGTATGTAGACATACATTTATTGTGCAAAACTGTAATCATACAGTAAACTGTAAACATAATGTTGCAGATAAATAAAAAAAAACTGGTCTTTTTAAGGAACAGACACTGTACTGAAAATACTTCTGTGTAATGACAGATACTTATATAAAAACATATTTCTTACACATAAACTTTCTTACCTGAACAGATACTGTGAATTAGGTAAATACATCCAGTATTAGGCATGGCTAGAAAAGTATTCCAAGTGTAGTGCACAGATGCTTCAAATGAAAACATAAAAGTGCAAAATGGAAGCACAATATTTTTTTTAAATAAAGAAAATCCTTCCAGTATACATATATAGTGTTGTGCTGTAGCCTATAGACAAAGTCAGTTATAAACGACAACGATTTGTGGCCGTGTTTGATCGGGAGGGCGTTTTTATTTTGAAAAGTAACCGGATGCTCTATGGCTTTTACTATTTCACTTCCTGCCCGGTCGATCTGTTCAGCAACGGCTCGCGTCAAAAATAGAATGCTACGGAATGATAGCGCTGCGGCGCGGCGCGGCGCTCCTGGGATGCTGCGTGGCAGCGATCAGCAGCGGTGACCGCGGCGCAGCCGTTCTGCGGCGCTTACGTCAGGCACATATACGTAAACTAAAGAAAATGTTTTCTCGTTTTCTTGCACCGGTCTTTTTCACGAGTTCTAGCGGCTCCGTTTCGCCTTCAGCCATGTTTACCAGATGACGCGTTGCAGCCGGTTGCAGCTCGTCGTTCTAAATGTCGCGGGTCACGGGAAGATTGCGTGATCAACATGCGTTATCACGATAGAGCATAGAATTAAAATCTCTATCGTGGGCCATTTTTTATCGTTTATATCGTATATCGTTTATATCGCGCATTACTAATGAGAACCTGTATCTCTCATAAAGAATACCCTCTGATGAGAACCTGTATCTCTCATAAAGAATATCCTCTGATGAGAACCTGTATCTCTCATAAAGAATACCCTCTGATGAGAACCTGTATCTCTCATACAGAATACCCTCTGATGAGAACCTGTATCTCTCATACAGAATACCCTCTGATGAGAACCTGTATCTCTCATAAAGAATATCCTCTGATGAGAACCTGTATCTCTCATAAAGAATATCCTCAGGCAATGCCAAGGGATCGGATCTGTCCCGAAAGCGGCGTTCAGCATTAAGAAGCCGATCTAATCGGAAAGTCTTAGCTGAAAACCTCCTCCCGACCAGGTTTGGTTGCCAGCATAAGTTACCATGGTTATATAGCGACGCTAAAAGAGAACGACTTTTGTAGGACAGCTAACCCAGGCTTTGAGCACAACATACCTCGCTAACCCACTAATCGAGGTTCGTAGTACACCCCCCGGGTGGCTGTTCATGTTTGTTGTGTTGCCCGTGTACTTGACCTTAGCGAGACATTTTTTACAGATTGTTAAGTCTTTATCAAGCGTTGTTCCGTCATAAGAATTGTAAAAGCCGAAGTGGGCCCAGACTTTCGATTTAAAATTTGACGGCGCATCTTTTACGTGTTTTTCGCTGTGTGCTAGTCCCCCGTCTTGCGCCATTCCCTCTTCTTTTCGTTGACCTTTTTTCTTCTTCTTCTCTATCGCAGTAGACTCCACCCACTCTCATGCTAAGCACCATCATGTGGAGGCTTGAAGTAGTGCTTCTGAGTTTGAGTTAGATATGTTGAGTTGTTGTGGTTTCTTGTCAAATTTGTACCATCTAATTCCAGTGGCAAATACTGCCAATGTTTTCTAAACTTACACCTAATAACTCCATACACCACTTGTATGTTTTTGCTGGGAGGCGTGCCATGAAGTATCAACTCACTGAACTAAAACTTTTCCATTTACAAATGTAAAAGAACAGAGGAACTCAAATTGGTGTTGAGTTGATAAATATAGATAGTTTTCACTAAAACAAATACATTCAAAATGGAACAACTAGAACAAAACAAACAATAATACCTCTCAATTGATTAAAGAAAAACAAAACAGCTAATATATTATTGTTCATTTGTGTTTTCCTCAAGACACTGTCTCTGTTGTCTCTGTAGACCAGTGATGTCAAAGTCTAGGTCCGTAAAACATTTGCAATATATTGTTAATTTCAAACTAACATATTTCTCCTTTATTATTGAATTATTTTTCCATCTTAGTACAGCCACCTCTGTCTTGTCTAATCCCATGATTATGATATTTATATTGATACCTTCACTGAACAATGAACATGGTCAATCAAATCAAATCAGTTGCAGCCATAACATATTGAAGGATGACTGAGAGTGTTCAGAACTCATTCCAATGTTCATGTTACTTTAAGTTTGAATTGGAGAGCTGGTGTGTTGAAGTATGATAGCGCACATATTCATTGAAAAAACACCTTTATTAGTTTCAGTTCTAGACTGAGATCACTCTGACATGTGTACAGATGTTACATTGTCAGCTGCTTTCAAACAATGCTGTTATCATGTAAACAAGTGTTTTTTGTTACATTTATGATGGAAGGCAGCTGCCAAAAGGTAATCTAACACATCTGGGAGGCTTCACTGGTCCCCCAGGAACATCTGTAAGTTGTAAGTGTGGATGTGTGTTTTAACTGAGATGTAACCCTAAGCCACAGACTGAGATGTTTTTGTTGAAATTGCATGACGACACATACTCCAAATTGTGTGCAACCCACAACTCTTTGGCGATAGCTTTGGGCTCCTCACTGTAATACTATTTGCAAATGCAAATATCCATTGAAGTGTGAAGATTTTGGTAGTCTGAAAACTTAAACAAAGCTTTACATGAGAAGGATGGGATGAGAAGCAGCTGGAAGACATCAAAGATTTAGCAAATCTTCTTAGAAGGTCACGGATGAATTCTGAACCTGAATTTAATATGCGCGTCTGTCTAAACTTGTAGGTCTTGCACTACTGATCCCATTTCAAATGTATTTCTTCCTCTGTGTTTGTTTGCTTTTTTTTCACAGAGACGAGCTTCTTACACAGCAGTGTGTTATTGTGATATTTACAATGTGTGATGATGTTTTTAGGCAGTCCTGGCTGATTATTGACTATAAAGCACTGCTTGAGTCTGGGCCATAGCTAGTATGGTGTAACTAAATATGTCCATGCATAATTGTTATCATTTGTGACGGTGTTATTATATCATATATTATAACAGTTGTCTAGATGTGCACAAAATGGTGTGGTCCAATGTTTGTTTTTTACTTGTATTTAACCAGGTTGGTCTGATGTTATGGGATGAAGTTCCCACTTCCAACCTTCAAAATCCACACTACACCAATTATTATATTTCAAATAATCTATGAACATATATTTGCTTGTGTGCTTACATCTACAACTATATTATAATCAAATTAATATTCAGATTATAATTTTGATTAGGCTACTATTTTTTCGACATTTTTCAACTAAACCTGCGCGCTAATTCATGTCGAGATGTGTTCATGTGACTGGTCAAAAGTTGGCCTACACATTTAAAGTCATAAAGCTGTAGGCCTACATACAATTACCATGATGCATTTCAAACACCTGGCTGCAAAACATGACGCCACACACACACCAGACACACACACACACACACACACACACTGTAGCAGACTGACCTACCTCTGCAGCATAGATAAGGTCCAGAACAGCAGGACAGCTGGGAGCTTCCTCCTCCTCATGTTGGAGTGCCTCTCCACGTGGAGACCCTCCAGCTGCAACACTTCTCGTCTTCAGCTGTTATTTGAATTGGAGTCAGACTCACACACTCGGCGGTATCCGACAATGTAGCAGCCGGGTCGAGTTTATACACATAGTATCGGGAACATAGTAGGTTATTTAATCCACGTGAGACGAATAAAACTGAAAATCCTCACCAAATGTAAGATTCGCCGAAACATAATAAAGATAGTGAATTGAGCATCATCAACAAGACATCTCCACGCGCTGCACGCAGCTGGACGAGGAGCGCGCGGCAGCTTTGGAGACCAGACTGCTCCGCGCGCTCTGGAATACCGGGACAGGAGAACCCGCCCCCCTCACTGGACCGACTTGAGTGACAGGCGGCTCAACTAATCGCATAAATCTCCCACTGGTTTCACAGTCGCATTGCCATAGTTGAAACTAGGGGGGTCTCTCTCATCTCATCGCATTTCTCTCTGTCTGTCTGTCTGTCTGTCTGTCTGTCTGTCTGTCGGTCTGTCTCTCTCGCTCTCGCTCTCTCCCTCATTCTGCTCTGTTTGTGTCTTAATGACTTATTCTACACAGACTGCTAGAGTGGGGGATGGATGATGCATTCATGTATAGACAATAGCTAGCCTTTATTATTGTCGACGCTTGCATATTTAAACCAACAACTTTTTACATACGTTTGAGAAGAAAACACACACGTGTGCACGCACACACAAGTATTTGCATATAAACACCAACACCTTTTTTACATCAGTTTCAGAAGAAAACACACATACACACACACATTCATTGTAAATAATTTTGGACAAAAGTGTCTGCTAAATAGTAAATAGTACACACACACACACACACACTCTCTCTCTCTCTCTCTCTCTCTCTCTCTCTCTCTCTCTCTCTCTCTCTCTCTCTCTCTCTCTCTCTCTCTCTCGGCCCTGCCGACTTTGAGCTACAGTTGCCTACTGCTAAGTATATTTTTCTTATGATTGTGATAGCTAGTGATAAGGCTAGATATAACAGGGCCTAGTCTGTTTGGTGAGCACTTTTGGAATCCATGGCAACCTTTGGAGCAAGCACACAATACAAAACACTACAACCTCAAAGAGAGAAAAATAAATACCACAAATGAAGTACCATTTATCCAGTCACTGCAGTACATTTACTCTCAAAAATACACAAATCACAACCACTATACAATAACTAATACAACAATTAAATACAGACTCATTCCATGGCCAGTCATGCTTGAAGATTATTTTATACGACCCAGTGAGTTAATATGGTAACATCCAGTAGCCACAGCCCTGACTTTTCCACACACCACTGCATGAATAATCCTAGCATCACCTAATGCTGTATTTCCTACATTGTTATAGTGTAGATCTAAAACAAAAGGGGTCCAAAAACTCATGCACAGCAAGCACAGCCACAGCATGCATCATGTAGCCTGATGTCAACTCTGGTGGACAGCACCCATTCCCCAGGGTCCAATGACAGGCTGGGAATAATCGGATCAGCCAACCAGATTAGATTAAACAATGACATGGCACTCCAAGTGACTTTTGCGGGACCCAAACCATATCCTCTTTACTCAAAAAAATGACATCTTGCTACATTTTGACCTGCTGAGGAAGATTTTACATCATTCGAAAGCATACACACAATTTTCACTTTTCTTCTCTCCATCTCTCGCTCTATTTTCCACTCACTTTGTCCCAAACCTTCCAAACACTAGGCTACCTCTTTTTTTATTGCAGCTACAGACTCACTGTTTACATTTTACATTTAGGGCATTCAGCAGATGCTTTTGTCAAACACGACTTACAATAAGTACATTTGTCAGTAGTAAAACAACAACATATCACTGTCGGTACAGCAAGGATGTCAATAGAATACGTTTCTAAATGCACCATAACTGCTAGGTTTAGCTATCCTCTCTGCTAAACAGCATTGATAGCTAGGGTAAGATGCCACACAATGCCAAGTACCATTTAATTGCCAGGATGTACAAACATACAAGGAATTTTGGGGGGGTGGGGTAGGTAGAGGAGGAAGGATGCTCTGCAGAGTCCAGATGAGTGGAGATGACGAGCGCTTGGACCAAGAGCTGTGCTGCTTCCGTCATGAGGAAGGGCTGGATCCTGCGGATGTTGCAAAGAGCGAATCTGCGGAAGATGCAACTCTGTTTTTAATAAATGTCTTAGTTAAACATCTGGAGGCCCCTAAGACACATGCAAGGCTTTTGTTTGTCGACTTTTCGTCGGCATTCAATACCATCCAGCCCTATCTTCTTGCAGAGAAACTTACTTTGCATTTTAATTTGAACCCAAATCTTGTTGGCTGGTTACTGGACTTTTTGTTAGATCGATCACAATGTGTGAGAGTCAATGGTGTGTTATCATCTAAGTTATTGTCTTCAACGGGTTCCCCACAGGGCTGTGTCCTGTCCTCACTGCTTTTTATTCTGTACACAAACTCCTGTAGGAGTACATATGAGAACAGGCATATTCTGAAGTTCGCTGATGACTCTGTCATAATAAGTCTTTTAAAGGACAGTGAAACTGAGCATGGTACTGTGGTAGATGATTTTATAACATGGTGCAATGATTTCTTCTTGTCAATCAATGTGCTAAAAACAAAAGACATGCTTATTGATTTCCGAAAATCTCAACCTATCACTCCTCGGACAATCATTCAGGACAAGGAGGTTGAGATTGTATCAGAATATAAATATTTAGGGACTCTCATTGACAATAAGCTGAGTTTTGAAGCAAATACAGATGTAGTATGTAAAAAGGTTCAGCAGCGCCTGTTCTTTTTAAGAAAATTGAATTCATTCAAAGTCTGCAATATCTTAATGACCTTATTCTATCAATGTTTTATCGAGTCTGTTCTTACTTATTGCTGTGTGGCCTGGTTTGGATTTCTCACCCTGTCCAACAAAAACAGGCTAGCAAGGCTTACCAAAGTGGCAAGCAAGGTGATCGGGGTGCAGCAAGCCCAGCTTCAGGACATATATCTCAAGCGAATATGGACCAAAGCCAAACTTATTATTGACTGTCCTGACCACCCACTTTATAAGGAGTTTGACCTCCTTCCATCTGGACGCCGTTTTCGGATGCCTAAGACCAGAACGCGGCGTGCCAGGGTCTCCTTTGTCCCTGCTGCCACAGACAGGCTTAATTTCTTGGGCTAGGCTTGGTTATTCTCTCAGGCCTCTGCACTTAAATGCACTTGGGTATTAAGTGTTGTTTATTTTATTTTATCTTATTTTATTTTATTTTATTTTTATTCTTATTTCCAATTCTTGCAGCACTATGCACTTTAATGCATTTTGTAGACTGCTTGCATTCTTACCTGTGCAGAGTATTATGTATTATGTATTGTTGTTATTATTATTATTATTATCAACAGTAATTTATTAGTAGTATGTTTCTATTACTCGTACTGTTTTTAATGTATTAATGCACTATGGTGTGCCTGGTGACATGTTGATGTCTTGGATGCTGTTTTTTTGTCCTGTGTCTGTAATGCTTGCTGCAAATCTAATTTCCCTCGGGATATGAATAAAACTGAACTGAACTGAACTGAACTGAAGGATCGCTGCGATGATGTTGGCACTGGCAGTGCAACGCAGTTGATGGTCCAGGACCATGTAGAGTTTCCTTGCAGTTGGGGAAGCAGACACTGCAATGCCCTCAACAGTGACTTGCAAGTTTATGTGAGGGCAGTCTTTCCCCGGAATTATGAGGAGCTTGAGGTGATGCGCAGTCTTCCATGTGCTGATGTCTGCCAGACATTCTGAGATGCGTGTTGCAACCAGGGTTTCCGAGGGGACCTGGTGGACAATAGATCACGGCAATGTTAAGCTTGATAGGAATGGTGACAGAGACAGCATGGAATTTGAATGAGGATATGGTCAAGTGGTGCAGGGGACAAACCTGGTAGGACCACTTAGGCGAGATGAGGAGTCCAGACCCACTCCTTGCACGAGGGTCTTGGAGTGTGAGAGAGTAGGATGCTGAGAGGGCAGTTGGAGTGGCTGTGTTATCAGGGGTGATCCAGGTCTCTGTGAGGGCCAGGAAATGGAGTCTGGAGGGCAGCATAGGCTGAGATGATGTCTGCCTTCTCAGCCTTCCAGAGTCCCCCCAGCGCCCCCACTCAGTAGAGAAATTGACATTGGCAGTAGAATAAATCAGGTTGATAACCTTAAAAGAAAACAAAGACATCGAAATAGATCAAAATAGAAAAACCAAACATAATTCTGTAAGCTGTCTGTCGGCAGCATTGTGCTTAAACAACACATACATCAATCAGAACCAGGATAAGTCAGCTCCTAAATCTAGCAAGCCAGACTAAATATTACCGATCATCATTTAATAGTTTAACTTAGTTATTATTATTATTTAACCTAAATTACTAACATAACAGGCATTCCCAAAATCAATTTCAAAACCAACATTTATCTGATCAAAACGCATCATTCATTTCATACCAGTACCGTCTTTTGATTAAATCGTCTCGTGATCGACTCTTCTTTGAACACTTTCTTCTTTGTCTCTGTCTTTCTCTGCTGAGAGGCACAGTATCCACCCAAGTGTTCTGACTTCACTTCATGAGCTAGCATTTCACTGCAATTTGTTTTTTCCTCTCTCTTCAGCGGTGTGTCAATGTAATAGCTCCAACAGAAACTGAAAGTAAAACTGAAAGTGTTCCAGTCCCTTGCGCTACCTTTAGATGTTTTTTCCCTTCTTTCATAATGTATACTCCTTTCTGTTATTTGAGTAGTTTAACTTATGAGTTTTAACTCAACACCTCCCACTTAAGCTCCTGGTTCTTGAACCCAAGGCGGTCACACCACTCTAATCCATATCCTGGTGTTGGAAGGGCTGAGGCGAATCCTCTTCTGGTGGATCGATTGCCCTCCTGTTTGTCCATCCCCTTTACCATCTGTAGTACTAGCATTATTTTGCTCTTCTGCAGCAAGCAAGGCAACTACATGCCTGACTCTGTTAAGAACCATAGTCATAGGATTCTAGGTGAAAGTTTTTTTTTAAACCTTACTTGTGGTGCTTTCTTGGACAGGCTTCACAATGGAGACTGGGTCCCCCTGGGCTACACTCTCACTGAGTGGCTACACTCTGCGGGTTACACTCTGCTGTCATCAGAGTGTAGCCAGCCTGTGAGGATGTTTGCTGGGGTAAGAGTGTGTGTGGCGGGGGGGTTCTGTTGTCAGAGTAGTAGTAGTAGATTGCCTTTATTTGTCACTAGTCACAAGTACCAGCGAAATGCCCAAACATATACAACACATACAATATGACAAACAGGGCAGGATGACAGAGCATTTTGCGGGGCAGAAAACAGCAAAACATGAGGAGAGGGGAGGAGAGAAAAAAACAACCCCCAGACTATGCCCCTATAGGGAGTACAGTGTGGGAACAGGAAAAAACACCTCAGCAACAAAAAAACCTAAACTTTTACAACACTTTTTCACAACATGAATCACGTAACTTGCAACACAAGAGGGGAGTGGGGGGTGGAGGAATATCCAACTTCTGGCAGCAAGACAGCCTGATCGGGGACCGCAGCTGAGACGTCAGCGCTAATCCTTAGGCCCGCTTACCAGACCGGGGGTACAAGCGGCGAAGGCGGGGGATGTGGGTAGTGGGGAGGTGATGCATGTATGTATGTATGTATGTATGTATGTATGTATGTATGTATGTATGTATGTATGTGTGTGTGTATGTATGTATGTATGTATGTATGTATGTATGTATGTATGTATGTATGTATGTATATATGTATGTATGCATGTATGTGTATGTAGGCCTGGAGAGTCGCCTCGCCTGGCACCACCGTCCCGGTGTCATGGAGACGGCCTTGATCAGGTCCCAGAGAGAGTCAACAACCAACAGGTGTTCGTTGGGGGGGTGGGCAAGAGCGTCTCACCGCAGGAGGCCGAAAAATAAGATTGCGGGTGTTTGGTCTTGGGGCGAGTAGAGATCCACTTTCAACCTACTCTCTTTGTCCAATATGGTCTCCATAAGCTCTCCACACCCTCAACACTCACCTCTTCTCTAAGGAGGTCTAGGCCTACTCTCATTTTTCTCCTCCTCCTTGAAGTTGATTGAGGTTATCACATTAAGCTTATCCTCTTCCACCAGGTATCCGAACCCCAGGGCCTTACGCTTCCCTCATTTGATTTGATTTGCATGTACAAAGACTGTCTTTTCCTGTCGAACCTGGTCCAGGTTTTTCTGGCACATACTTCTGCCTCCCACTTTGCCCCGACCGGACCCAGGGTTTCAGGATAAAAACCACCAGCTTTCAGAATTTCGTCAACTTCGTTTGTACTCTCGTCCAGGATATCTTCGTAGCTATCCTCCTGTAGCTATCCTCCTGTAGGACTCCTCCTCTAGGTGGTTTAACATTGGTAACCTTGCTTGGTTTAACAATGTCCTTGAGGCCCTCTTTCATATAAAAGAGACCCCAGGTCTTTAGCTCACTCCCAAGTGGGATTGACCCCAAGCGATCACCTTGGTATACTTTACTTCCTGGTTGTCTAGATACTTAAATTGATTACTTCCTGTGGAGCGAGAGTAATTCTAGTTGTCCTTAATGTCCCCCTTAATGATATTTAAAAAAATAGACGTCTCTAGCTTACTCCCAAGTCATTCTGTGCCCCCATGAATGGTGTGTTTTGTTGAACACTGAAGATGGAAATGGAGGGTAACAAGTTGACAATTCTGTCTGATATCAGGCTAGGTGTGGTGTGCTGTCTTGGCAAAATCGTTGAAAAACGACTAAAAACGACCAAAACATCATCTATCGTTAGGTATGTCGTCTCTCACGTTTTCTAAATTTGAAAAAATCATCTACTGTGTGCCAGGCATTACTTTTGGATTATAATATGAAAAATGTTGTTTACATGCCAATTTCATACAATGAGCAGGTGAAGGCGAATTTCACATGTATTTCAAATAAAATACTTAATGAAGAATAAATGTAAGCGTGGAGTGTGTGTCGAGTGTGTGTGTGTTGATAGCTGGTTTATCCTGGGTGCCATGATTGCTCAGGCACCAGAGATGTGCAGCCCCACCCAGCCCAGAGTCCAATCAGTCTGACTCAGGCCAGGTGAGGCTGTAAACCAGCTATCAACAATACACACTCCACACACACTCCACAGTAAGTTTCTGGTTCAGAATACTCATTGGGCAAATAAGCTTTAGGATATCATCCCCATCACATCTTCAGCTCCTGCTGTTCCTGGCTCTATAAACCCCTTCATACTTAATACCAAAACTTCCCTCTGAGTGTCTTCACCTGCTTCTCACTTGCTTACTCTCTCCACTCCATCACTTGTGTTCGGTTCAAACTGTACCAAACCATCTTTTCATGTCCCGCCTTGCTAATGTGCTGGATGTGAATTAGACATTAGGTTCTGGCTATCACAGTGTAGCATGGTAAAATATGTAACACTTCCTGTCAACTGCTCCTCCAATCAAACCAAGGAAGCCTTTAAAAATAACCTGTCCTCCTGCTCTACACTGTCCTACACCGTTAAGAAAATGTTCTTGAGCATTTTCAAACACATTTGGTACTTGGGAAATATGATCATTATTTATCAGGATTATTCATTTACCAATCATATTGTCTGAACATTTCTGTTGTTGATAAAATGACAGACAAAATGTTTTGTAAATAAATGTGTCTCATTATTATAGGTTTGTCTCTCTTATTATAGCTGGTGTGATTGTAAGTGACAGTAAGCATGGTTTAGCTCATACTTTAGTCCCTTTGACAGTAGTAGGCCTATTGTTGTCTGCTAAGCTGTAATGCATCGATGCTATCTGTCTCTGAGTTTGACATCTGTCAACACCTATGAAAAAATAAACATTGGCCAAAATAACAAATGAGGATAGTCAGGATAACATATTTGAAACATACACAAACAAATATAATTAAGCTTACTTTGAGCTTACTGCATGCTCAATTACAGGAGTGTGGACTAAATCAAACAATTTATTTTTAAAATATAATAAAGTAATGCACGCACGCGCACACACACACGCACACACACACGCACACACATACACACATACCCATGGGATCCACAGTATACACCAAATAAACCATCCCACCCTCAAGATATAGAAAAGATATACATTTTGAATGTTGAATGTTACATACTGAATGTTGCGGAAGTAGAGAATGTAACTGAAGTGTTACGATGACCTTTTTATTTTAGGACATATTTGTTCTGTTCGTATTGCACAAAGTACACATATGGATAATATATTATGGCAACTTAGCAGAATCTAGTTGGTGCTGTACTGCAGCAATGTTCCAATAATAATTACATTTCAATGTCAACAATTTACTTTTCAGTGCTGTGTAAAACTCGCGTTCATGACGCGCGTTCATGATGACGCACGCGCCGTTCATGAGATGAGTTAAGAAGGTAAAGAACACTCCCAATTGTTGTGGTTTGAGATGCTGGTGCTCTAGTGCGACATCTTGTGGCTAAATATATCGGGGCAATTGCTCTGCCGCTACGTTAGCCACTTTTTAGAGTTTAACACGGTTTTAAACTCGTCAGTGACGCAAGAAGTCACGTAACGTCTTAAGCTCCATTGCTGTGTCGTATGTACCTGTGGTTTAACCTGCAGCTGCGTTTTACCTTGATCTCAATTGCTGTGTCTTCAGAGAAATTCACATCAGACACTAGAGGGCGTATTTTGTGCGTGTTAGTCTAGTCTCCAAAAGGACATGGTTTTAGAGGAGACTAAACCAGTTTGCAGGATGAAACAACGCTCCATTATAACCGACACACACAGAATTAGTTTTATTAATTATTATTAGTAGTATTAATAATAATGTATGATACATTTACACTTATTACGCCGGATAGGCCTTCAGTACAATAACAATATTGGACATAGTCGACTTGGAATGAGCAGTGATATTTCACGGCTCACGGGGCTCAGGTCTCGGTCGTGCGTCCGCTCAGCAATAGCATTACGCGCTTCAGCTTTCAAGCGCTTCCATAAATTCTTTAAATGTGTCGCTGCTCGGTCTTCTGCTGGAAGATCTACTGTTACATGTGTTTGAGAGATCATCCCAAACAGACTTTCTTCGGAGCGTGGTGGTGGTGTCTTTCCTCTTCCACCGTGTCCACAACACCTCGAATGCAGTACAATAAATATAACTTCTGCTCCTCGTTATAGTTCTCTATCCGAGACATGTTCATCCTAACTACCCTCTCCAGGGGTGCAACTACCCAGTGTCAGGGGGGTATGCAGCAACAATTTTGGCGCCCCCCATAAACATTACGTGGTGCGCGGTTGTTGACGGGGTGTGTGTGTGTGTGTGTGGGGGGGGGGGGTGCTGCGCGATTGGGGGGCGCCCCCCTGGTACGGCGCGATTGTTGAGGGGGGGGGGGAGAAGTAATCGATTGATTGACGTAGGTAAGGGCAGATTCAGATTCCAGACTCAGATTTCCACAAAAAGTAGGCTAGACTATTTCATAATATATTTCAACATTATTTGCGTTTTATTATATTATAGTTCACTTTACATTCCCATTAAGTTTTTGTTGGTAATTATAGCACAAAATGCATCCAACATTAAGTTAAGACTGCATCTGCTGGAGTATAACGGGAAATCAGAGTACTTCCGGTTTAACACGAGTTTTACTACGAATCAGCTGATCCTGTGTCGGTCAGTACACAGCAATCAGGTTTAACTTTGTGCGCAGCTGCGAGTTAAACTCCAAAACCTCCGGTTTCCGGAGTACGGTTTTAAACCGCAGCACAGCTAACGCAATGCTAACTGACAGAGCAATTGCCCCATCGTCTATAGCCCCTTTGAGATGCTGTAGCTAAGGTGTAAGAGCTATAATTTTAGCGTAATTTGTTAGAAATGCCAGTCATCTGCCAGCCATTAGTGAGTGAAATGCGCTGTGATATCTGTTTCGAGTTGACGGCACCTGCCTCTGTACTATTATTATTATTATTATTATTATTATTGTTATTATTATTATTGTTATTATATTTGACCACCATTTGCGCATATTATATGCGCAAATGGTGTTATCATAGCTCCACCACAGGCATGAATGCAACACTTCTTAATGGCTTCTTAAATTCTTGACCTAGGGAGGGAGCAGAGAGGGAGGAGATATTTTTAGGGGTTGTTTCATTTCAAAATATTGCTCTCTTCTGCGTTTCCTTTTTACAACTCTCAAATCTTACCTACAGCACATTTAAAATGATAGTTGGATTTTTTGAAGTGGGGTTGTATGAGGTACTTATCTACACTGTATTACCTACAGTAGAAGGCGGTCAGCACGCTACCAAGTTTGGAGAAGCAGACAGCTGTACCAGCACAGACACTAAGCAATGTAACGCTGTGAACAGCCACCTAACAAAATAAATATCAGTTAGTGTAGGCTATACAAGTAATATTCTCACCGCTCGACCTTGCCATCAGACAGCCCTTTCCTTTGGCACTACATTTTCTCAACCGTAGAACAGCACACTCTCTCAACAGCACTTTCTACCCAAACAGCTGATCTGCGGGTGGCATAGTACAGTGCGCTTATGAATAGGAATACGGACATTCTACGGTTGAGAAAATGTAGTGCCAAAGGAAAGGGCTGTCTGATGGCAAGTTCAAGCGTTGAGAATATGAATATATATAGCCTACACTTAAACTGATATCGATTTTTTAGGTGGCTAAAATGTTTTGCTGCTGACCCTGTTCACAGCAGTACATTGCTTAGTGTACACACGTGAACAACTGGATAAATGTATATGTCTGTCATGCCTGCTGTGTGTGTAGAGATGACCTTGCTCAAAGGGAGAGCAGATCCTCATTTAGACCATTCTACTATTGACAGTGAAATGTTGAGCAGATTGTAGGTAGCGCTCTCTTGCTCTCTCTCTCTCTCCTGGGCTTACACACACGCACTAGCGCACACACACAAACAAGCACACACAGATTTTTTTCTGCTCCACTTTGCTTATATTTATCTATTTCATTCTGGACCACATTTGCAAACTCCCTTTCTTTCTCTCACGCCTGCATGAGAGACCTTTAGGCTGTGTGCATGTGTAGCACAGCTCCCCTGGGCAGAGCCGTGCAGATAGACCTACACAATGTACATTGTACACTGTACATCAGCGGTGGCATCATGCCAGATCACAGAGTCACTTCGAGATGAGTTGTGCCTCCAGCAAAAAAATAAACTGGCAGAAAGGCACGCTGGCAAACATAAGACTGAAACGATTAAATACTAATTGTATATATACATATATAAAATGTACATTATTTGTTTTATATGTTAAATTTAAAAATGTATCTCTATCTCTAACACTTTTCAAAGGACAGTTTTCTAGTCTTGGCCTAAAACTAAATGTTAGTTCTTGGCAGAACCGTAAATAGATGTGATAAAAGAAATAAAAGAAAAGTTGGTAGGCTGCTTTCACTTACCATGTCCTAAACTTGGGAAACACCGTCCCACAAAATACTGGACATTATAAAAAATATACTGTATTTTACTCATTTAACAAAAATTATCCATCATTTTATCCATCTGCACCATATTACTACCGTATATTGGCACGAAAGTGATGCGGTTAGGACTGAGGAGCTTGCAGCGAGTTCTGCATGTGTCACTGGCTTGGTGCTGTCCTCAAAATACACCCTGTGTATATCTTGACAGTCAGCTTAAACTATCTTCTTCAATCAAGGACGATAAGTTATCTCTTTATCTACAGCTTTATTGAAATGAGAAAGGTGTAAAACTGAAAAGAAATAAGCATATACCTAATTAAATACCTGGGGGGAAGAAAGCAACATGGAGGATAGTTCAAATGTTCTGGTGGTAACTTCTCTGTTACATATTTAGTCTCTTTTTAAAAGTCAACACCAAATAATTTGGAACGATGTTCAAGCGCTGCATGGATGGAGACGGAGACAAGCCTTTATTTCCTCCATGACTCTATTGTTGACTGTGTGACTGTGTGGTCATCGTATGTGGGTTCGAGATTGAGCACAGTTTTTGGTCAACTATAGAATGTTTTGACGACGATCAATGGAAATGCCACCTCGAATGTCACAGGCAGGGGCGGACTGGCAATCTGTGCATTCTGGAAAAGTCCAGAACGGCCGTGTGGGTCTACTAGACCGTCGGCCATGGGCCCTTTTTTTTTTCTAAATTTTTTCCGCCCCCCCCCCCCCCGTCAACAATCGCGCAGCACCCCCCCCCCCGTCAACAATCGCGCAGCACCCCCCCCCCCCCCCCCCCGTCAACAATCGCGCAGCACCCCCCCCCCCCCCCCCCCCCCCCCCCCGGTCAACAATCGCGCAACCCGAAGGCCAGTCCAGGACAAAATTGCCCGGGCCGATTTTTGTTCCCAGTCCACCCCTGGTCACAGGCAACATTTGACTATTTGATCAAAGTCCTATAGTCGCCATAGTTCTGTGGTGGTTCGCAACCCCGGAGGAATACCGCACGATTTCTTGTTTGTTTGGAAGTTACAAATGCATTGGTGAATACATTGTATCAGCGTTTAATTTCCCTTCTGACTAGACAGCGCCTTGATGATACCATTACAGGATTTCAAGAGCGTGGTTAACCTCAGTGCGCTGATGGGATAGATGGGACAGATGGACAGACGCGCCATAGATGGGACATACATCTCAAGTATTGCTCCCAGGGACAACCTTGCAGACTACTACAAAAGGAAGGGAAAGCATTTGATTACCCTACAGGCTGTGCTGGACCATAATTTCTGGTAAGCACGACTTTCTGAGGAAAATTTTATTATTTGTTCACTTATCACTAATTCACTTATCTAAGATATTCTATTTAGTTTCACTGATGTCTACATGGGCTGCCCTGCCCCACCATGGACATACCCATGATGCCCGGGTGCTTGCCAATTCAGACCTTTTCATCACTGCAGAGTGCCAAATTGGCTACCTTTACCTTTTTTTACCATTTTATTGGACAAGGTGCAAACTATAAACTGTTATCTAACTGTCTGTGTCAATGTAGTTCTTTCCTTACAGAAATCAAAGATGGTGGGTGGGATGGAGATCCCTGTGCATATCATTGGACATGCAGCCTACCCATTAAAGCAATGGTTGATGAAAGGATTCACCCAGCATCATCAACCTTCGCAAGAACAAGCCCGCTTCACCCACACCCTAAGCTCAGCCAGGATGGTCGCTGACAATGCCTTTGGATGACTGAAAGGACGTTGGAGATGCTTAATGAAGAGGAATGACATTGACCTTATTCTAATGCCCAATGGTGTCACTGCTTGTTGCATTTTGCATAATGTATGTGAAATCCAGAAAGACATTTTTTTGTCAGAGTAGAACATTGAGGTGTGTCAGCCGGAGGGTCTGAGTCAACCACATGCTGTGGTATATGATGGAGAGAGACCTAACAATGCCCAACTAATCCACACCACTATTACAGACAACCTTACAGCAATGTTATCAGAGTGAACAGTGAGACTTCTCTCATGCTCCATGTACAGCTGCATGCGTGCATCGTCGCGTGCCGCTGCAGCTGTGTCCATCTCCCTCAGTAGCTCTGCCATGGTGGTAGTTATTGCAGCAGAAGCGTGTTCCATCCTTGTCCTCTTCCGTCTTCTGGCCGGAACACTGTAGCCTAATAATAATAATAATAATATTAATCATAATAAATAAATCATTAGGACTATTCACAACAACAAACTGTGGCAGGCAAGTTGCCTTTGTGTACCAGGGGTGTTGATATCAGCACCGAGTGTATCCATGCTTTTCAGAACCGAGTGTATGCATGCTTTTGTTTAAACCATTCCATACAGCGGCTGATCTCACTCCCCTCTTCAACCAAGAAGGTGAACTACTTTGTAAAATCAAGCTGGTGCAAGGTATGGTAGCAACAACAAACTACATACACTGGGCTCTCAATTGGTCCAGATTTTGGCTTGCTGGTTAAATCATAGCTAGCATGGACATTGAAGTTTTGACGGAGACTCGGTTGGATCTGGAAAAGCTTCTTATGACTAAAATTAGCTTGCTATCTCAATCTTGTTACACTTTACTCATTGTAAACACATCACAGGCATGCACTTGGCCCTCGATGGAATGAGTTACATTCTGAAGAAAGCTGAAAAAAGTAGTTTAACTTACCGCTCAATTGTAAAGGCTGTGTCCTGGTGGTCTCCGGTCCACCTTCGTCAGCTGGGCCATTCCGATCAGAACCTCTGTACCTTCATCTGCTTCCAGACCCTGCGTGGCCTCTGCTCTTGCTTCGCCTTCAGAGTCTTCCTCCACAGCCAAGCTGGGAGAAACTGAAGATGACGAGAACATCGCTGAAGAACTAGTCGCTAAATATCTAGAGAGTCTAACAATGTTGGCTAGTGCAAAGTTTCTAAATATACATTGGCAAAGCTCATAGAAAGGCCAATCCACATGGCCCATTCCACTTCTGTTCTTCTAGTCGTTAATGGCAAGATATTTTTTCTTCAGCGCCTTTAATTTGTTTATTACTTGCGTCTTTCACTCAGCATGTTCGATATGTTTTTGTATATCGCAGTGTCTCTCACAGTGCCAGTAACCTGTCTCCTTATTTCCTCTTCCCTTCGAATCAGGAGAAGCTCTCTTACCTTGATGTCTTGCCAGTGTTGCATCTTGCACAATACGAAGAACAAAATCGCTGTTTCATGTTGTTGCTGTATATTTATGCACCAACGTCAGGAACTTCAACGCACGTCAAGCATCGTGCCGGAAAAAAATTACACTCCGACATAGTAGTTGGCGGTAATGCACCTTAATGCTGGTTGCCAACCGGAAAAAGAAGAAGAAGGGACAACAATAGCGTATCTACCTGGGTGTCATGTTCCCATCGCAGCGGATCGGAGCTGGAGATGATAAATTCCCATGGCAACTGCAGAGTTATTTGTCCCAGGAACAAATGCCGGGTGTACCCTTTCTCACTGCACTCAAAAGAAACATGTTAGTGGGTCTTGGTGGGTTTATTTCCCTTAGTGGAAAAGAGGCTCTACAGAGCACTTCTAGTAATCTCTTACTGCAGCTTTGTGAGCAGAACCTAGCAATGGTTCACAGCAGGAGGGATCAAAGGAAGTGCGCAACTAACAAAGATGGCACCCTGGAGGTGCCATAATTGACATTAAATTCACATGACATATGGTTTGCTTTCCATGGAAACCAATGGCAGGGCTTGAACGCAGGTCTCCAGAGATGATAACCAATAGCTCTCTCCACTGCGCCACCGAGAGGCTGGCTTATATCTGGTTGGAGGTTATAATTGAAATTTTATATATATATATATATATATATATATAGCCTAACTTTTATTGTCATAATTTTGATTGCATTCTTTGATTGTTCTCAACCTCACTTCAAGTATTAAATGACAACATGTAAATGTATGAGTGCGTGTGTGAGCAAGCATGTGTGTGTGTGTGTGTGTGATACATTAGTAATGTCGACACTCAAGCAGAGGAAACAAGCTTAATCCATTAGGGTTTTCAACACACTGGTATTTTTCACATATGATAGTAGAAAAGAAAAGAGGTGGTCAGCTGGAATCACGATATAGTGACTTTTTATCAGCAAATTCCATATTTCATAATAGCCACTTCTGACCAGGGATAGCCGTCCACATGCATTCCAAATGAAAGATTTTGGATCAGAAAGTAAAATAAAGCAATATTGTATTATTTATTCATTTCGGTTCAAACAAACCAAACAAAGCATTTCTCTGTTTTCAGATGACAAACTTTCCCCTAAACGCCATCCTGCATATCAGCCATATCCAGGTAAGTATCTTAAAGGGTAAGTATAAGGCATAAAGACACATTCAATAATGCATAATGATAATCCCAAATATATCAAATATTTCATATAACTTAAAGAGGAACAGAAACACACACGTATACTTGGACAACTCACTAAGTTTGTGCACCTTACCATAGTAAAGAGTGGACAGTACACACATATGTATGTGTATATATATTGACCTTTATTTCCTATTTTGTTCCAATTCCTCTTCAAATGTGAGTATTGTGTACATTTTAACATATTTATTTTATTTGTGTACACGTCATTCATTTTTCATTCATTTGTGGGTTAAGAAGTCCCTAAACGGCTCCTACACAGCAGATACCAGGGGGGTATTGCACAAAACTAGAATAAAGAAATCCAGGATAATTGAGCAAGGGCGGCTTGACCTAGTCTGCTCGACGCATCCTGGCTTAATTGGTTGCACGTTTGCCGAGCCAGGATAAAAAGGAGCGGCTATGTTAAGCCAGGTGAAGATAGCTGGGATAAGTGCACGTTCACGGCATACTTGAATAGACCTCGCGATCGCTCACAGAATCACCGATCGTCACGGCCGCTGAACAACAGCTCCTGATGGAGTTTTATGAAGAGGTGAACTGGAACTGTCATAATTAGGCTACAATTAAAGGACTAAAGGAGTTACTTTTCAAGTCCACTAATCAACTGTTGTACACTTTACTTTAAAAGTGGCAAGTAGAGGTGCATTTCTCATGTTACCTTTTTATCTATTTTATCTTTCTATCCTTTATAAAGAGAAAACTTGTCTGGACATAAAAGGACCTGGCAGCAAGTTAAAATTAAATATAACAACATTTTGCAGGCTGGTAAGTGACTTTAAAGTAGATAACAGTGAACAAATGAGGTGAATAGATTAGGTGTCTGCTGACATGTCGAATGTCTGTATGATTGTAGCAGTTTTAAAAAAAAAGCCCATAGAACTGGCACAGGGGACGGCCCACCAAGCCAGGATATGACCCCAGCGGAGGAGCTGGGGTCCTGGATCCCCTCCTGTGATGGAGGGGATCCAGGAGGATCATGGAGGGACAGTAACAGACTCTGTCCCAGCCACAGAAACTGTCCAGTTCATACAAGGTACATATTACTACTGCATATGCAGCAATAACATCACAGGCCCTGTCCGGGGAAACCCTCAGGTGGTGCAGGCACTGAAACCGAGATTTCAGAAGGCCGAAGGTCATCTCGATACGAGCCCTTGTTTTGTTGTGTGCATGGTTGTAGGCCTGCTGTGATGGGGTTTGGGGGTCCGCAAGGGGAGTCAAGAGGAATGACTCGCAGGCGTATCCTTTGTCTCCCAGCAGCACACCAGAGAATGTGCCTGATAATACAAGATATCATTTAGAAAACACGGCAGTTACACACTCATGATGTCCAAGGTGCTGACAAGGCTGACAAGGCAGTCAGCATCACAGATCATCTGAAATGTTAAGTTGTAACCAATTAAGGTCATTAAATGCACATAATTAATTTATGTAGGTCATAATAACAACCACAAATCACTCTTACCTGAACATTGATGCTGTGGAAGGATTTCCTGTTAATGTAATCTTCCTCATGTCCTCCTGAGGGGTCTTCTGTGGCCAGGGAAGGTGATGAATATGTTGCTGAATGACTTCAGTGCCAGACAAACGTGTCTTATTGTGTTGCAAATGGTTCCTTTATTGAGGTTCTCTGCATCCCCAACAGAATAAAGGAAGCTCCCACTTGCAAACCATCTCAATGTAACACAGACCATCTGCTGACAACACGTTGTAAAACACATTAATTCCGCACAGGATTGACGGTGGGAATACAGGTGAATCACTAGGATTAATCTTAGCCTGGCTGTTAGCCTGGTCTGGAGCAGGCTAGCTGCAGAGAATAAATCACCATAGTAACTTGGCCGTTATTACTCAGGCCAAGTGTTATATTGCTATGCTAATGAAGACTCCTTGTCAAATTACTGTCAGAGGTTTCATAAATATGTTTTATTGCAGTAATTGAGATTACAAAACACAGCTGATGAAGTTGCAAAGGTATTTTCAATGAAATCTGTGACGAGGGCAATATAGTATATATACCAGGGCTCCGAACCGGTTCAAGGAACGAAAACGAAAACCGAAAACGAACGGTATTTTACGAGGAACGGAAACGGAAACGAAAACCAAATGGTCTTCAACTGTTCCGGAACAGAAACGTTATTCTGAAATCCCCAAAACCGGTTAATAACCGGTTTTTTTCGTTCTCTATATACCGTAAAACTTCCAATAAAAGCAAGGTCCCTAATAGACGCAGGGGTGTGGCGACACGTTTTGACAAATAAACGCAGGTCTCCAATTGAGGCCGGATCTGGATTTTATCTAAATTATTTCTTGAACGACTTAAGCCGTTTAGATCACCTACACAAAGATACGGTAACCGTTTAAACGTCTGTCCATATGGACATAACGCACATCGTTAGATCAGTTAGACTCTCCACAGATAAATCATTCAGTTCATTTAACACAAACTATGAACACCAACGCATAATTCATCAGACTTACCGGTAAACAAGAGAGACGGGGAAAAGGTCTGAAAGAGTCTTCCGGGACAGGTCAGACCCATTGGCCTTTGGAGATGACTATCTCAATGAGAGATACAGATTCTCAGGTGATGGACTAAGATAAGGTCCAAAAATACAGCACCAGACGGCGCGAAGCCATGCTCTCACTGAGTGCAGATCAGGCCGGAATTCTCTGTCCGAGCCCGGCCAGAGTCCGACAGAGGAGTAACTGAACCCGACCCGAGCCCGACAGGCATCAAGCTTTTTATGTCCGAGCCCGACATAGTTAATGGCGAGCTAAGGACGTGAGGAGGAATCGAATTGAAGGAGATACACACATACACTCTTATACACACATACACTTTCATGAACTTTTGAAAACAGGTGCACCTGCAACGATCTTCAGTATAAAAGGGCCCCAACGGACAATTTTATTTCATTTTTGTGTGCACACCTTTTTGTTCAGGTAATTCTGGTTATTCCTGTATATTTTTGTACAAAGTAGCCATTTTCCTTTGTTGCTGTAGAAATACACGAGTGGCTACTCAACATTTCCTTGTCTGGTTCATTATTGCTGCTCGACATTGGCTCCTAACGAATTTGGTTTCTTCTGATTCTGGTCGTATTATTGTCTAATTTATTATCATACTGTAATTTTCTTTTATATCCCTACAATTGGTTACACATGGTTAAGTTTAGGTTTTAGGTTAGATATGGTTAGGTTTAGGTGTTGGGTTAGACATGGTTAAGTTTAGGTTAGATACGGTTAAGTTTAGTTGTTGGGTTAGACATTGTTAAGTTTCGGTTTTAGGTTACAGATGGTTAGGTTTAGTGTTTTGGTTAGTTTAGGTATTAGATTGTTAACTTTAGGTATAGGCTATTCTGTCAGAGATGGTTAAGTTTAGGTATTAGGTCAGAGGTTCATTTTAGGGTTTGGAAAAAGCAGTTGGGGCGACCAATGAAATTAATTTGGGGCGTGGTCAAGGCAAAACTTTTCGTTGCCATCCTGATCCCCACTGTAGGTATTCCAGGTAATGTATTAATGTTTTAATTGTAAAAATGTAAGTTACACCATTTTGTTTTGTTCCCTTGCTTTTAGGTAAGTCACTGCTGCTTTGCCTCCATTGTTTTGATATAATTACAGGAATTTACACCATATTTTATTAGTGTAATTTGAGCCAGCTCTGTTAGCAAAATCAGCTAGCAATAGCTGGCCGTCAGTGTTGTCCTTGCTTGTCCTTGAGTTATTTGTCCTCTTCCCTAGGGCGTGGCCACACTCTGGTGGAGTGGTTGTGGGATAGTGGGCCATCCTTCACCTTACACATGGTTGTGAGTGAGTTTGTGCGCCTTCACCTTTTGTTATTTTCCTTATAGTTTGTGTGCTGTGTATTTCCTTTTAGACCACCAACACAGTTGTGGTTGGGTGCTCCCTAATAGTAAGTAACCCCCATTGCAGTCGGTCCACGGCCAACGCCCATTATTATTATAATTTCCTATGTCAGACAACCCTCTTTTATTAATCTTTCGTTAATAAACTGCTTTTAGTAATTGTCTGTATTGTTATAAAATAAACCCATCTTGGATTGGATCTTTGGGTGACGGGCCCAAGGTGGCGTCTATTTAACAAGGCCTTAAAGGGGAACTTCATGATTTTTCAACCTGGACCCTATTTTCCCATCATTTTGTGTCTCAGCGACTAATGCGGACAATTGTTGAAATTGGTCCAGAATTGAGTGAGAGGGCTTCAGCAGTCAGCCACAAAATAGGCAGCAATGTAAAGCAAGGCAAAGGTGCAAATATAGGGGCAAAGGCGCCCCATGTGGGGTTGTGTTCCGAGGGAAGGAGGCCGCCGACAACAGGATCGCTTTTAAACTCACTTTATTTGTTTAGGTTTAGTTATCTTAATCTACCAAGCATGTGGGGGAAGTAAATGTAAATGCCACGCGCGTGGAGAGATCGTCCGCGCGTCCCTCTGGAGGTCTGCCTGGACGATTCTGATCCTAACCGGATGTTTCCGCCGGATGCCTCCGGGCAGGAGGCGTGGCCTCCATGACGCACAATGGCTAGCGTTAAGCGCCGCCCCCAGTATATTGTTTGGCGCCATTATGTGTTGAGGTGCAGTTACTACAACTTGTATATTTATTTCTACTCCTGGCTATGTGCAGATATTTTACAGCCTGATGATACATGTTATTAATTCGCAACACCCATCAATGTACGTCCTCTTAAAGTGCTTGTTTCGCCACTGACTTATGGAAAGGATCCCTACAGAGAAATAAAACATTTGTCTCTACCTTCTCTTGATCTTCTGATAGAAGGATATCAGTTTCTGTTGCATGTTTCGGATATTGCTTTTAGTCCATGAGCCAGGGCCCCAAATTTGGGCCATCGGTATCATCTGGGGGGACAAAGTTTCATAGTGATTTTTGGCAAGGTATACACTAGTCCGGGAGCCATGGGGTCGAACCCGGATTTTTTGGTTAAAGTTTTTTTTTTTGCTTTATGTTATAGATTTGAGTTAGCTCTTCAAGATTTAAGAGGGTGCCCGGTGTTATCCCTTGAGCAATTTCATATATTAACCCTTTAATGCCCTATATGCCCAAATAATGCAAAAAATCGCCAAAACTCCTAATATCAGTGTAAATACCGATATTAAATGCTGTAAAGTTGTCTGTATCTGATAAGTATTCACACTTTACTCCATGGTTATTCAAATCAATCAAATGTGGGATAATTAACCCTTTCATAACTTTTCCAAATTAACGATTTTCATACAAGAACTATATTACAGCATGCAAAATAACTATATATACACAGCATGCAAGCATGCACACACAGACACACACACACACACACACACACACACACACACACAATAACTATGTACAAGAACTATATAGCACACACACACACACACACACACACACACACACTCACAAACACACAATAACTATGTACAAGAACTATATAGCATGCACACACACACACAAACGCACAATAACTATGTACAAGAACTATATACAGCATGCACTCACACACAATAACTATGTATAGCAAAAGCTGGTATTGGACTGATAACATGATGTTTAAAATTATGATTACTATAGTGTCATCAAAAAGGCACTTAGAGGTTTAACATCTAAACTTATTATGCAAACACAAACACACAATAACTATACAAGACCTATATACTGCAAAAGAAAGAACTTTATACAGCATGCACACAGACACACAATAACTATAATAAAGAACTATATACAGAATGCAAACACACACACACATGCTGTAAAATAACTATATACTGTACAGTATGCACACACACACACACCTAATATTCACATTGCTAAAGCTGTGGCTCTGGAGCATCCTTCCCGAAAGCATGAACAGAACATTGTGCAAGGCACACTGTTGACAGAACAACTGAGTTACAGGGTTTTTTGCTCTTGCAGCCACATCTGATCATTTCCAAAATGTAGTCTGGTGCCAGTTTGATATGTTCTGGTACACTGGTTGGGATCAGTACTTTGTTGTGTGGGTCTTTTGTCCATCCAAATGCTTCAGGATTTAGCTCAGGTGGATTTTGATCCAATGTCCTCCACAATATTGCTTGAAAATGTGCTCTTTTCACATTTTCAAGAAATGCCTCTGTTGTCGGTGGAAGTGCTGCCAGGTTAGGTGAGGATAAATGACCTTTCCCATTCTTTTTCCCCCATACCACCAACCTTGTGTGTGACATGCTGATACTGTCTCGAATGCCATAACATGCTGATACAAAGTCAGTGGCTTCAACAGTGACCTGATGGAATGGCACATCCACATTTCCAATTGACGATAAATGATACCCAGCTTTAAGGGTCTTAATAACAGAGCCTTTACCAATGCCAAAATAGGATGCCACAGTGTCACATCCTGATATGGCATGGGCTGGTAAAAGGTCCCTTACAATTTCACGATGCTTAGTCACAGCAATGTCTACTATTGCCCTGTCTTTGGAAGGTGATTCCATGAACAGTGGCAGTTTCAGTCCTGCTTCATGATAATGGTGTAAAAGCAGGACAAAGACATCTGTATCGTCGGAAATTACAGAGATTTTTTTAGCATTTGCAGAACACTTAAGGAGTTGCTGAATGGTGATAATATCAGCTTCCTCATGGTGGGTCTCCAGGTCATACCTCAACCGTCTGTCTTCACTCTCAATTTCAGTAGGCAAGGGATCTTCCCCCGTCACAACCAACTTATATTTACACATGCTCTGTTGATGAAACAGCCTATCACGAATCAGTTCCTCGCATATTATTCGGATAAGCTGTTTCTTATTCTGAACAGAGGACAAAACAACCTTCTGTGCTGGAAGGTTTGTTGTTTGGCGCAACTGATATGTCCTGCTAACCCCAGTCTCTCTGCCATCCCTAGTGACTGACTTTATGCTATAGTCATGGTATCTGTCAAAGATGAGGTAGACATCACTGTCTGTCAGGTATGCAGTCAGCCTTTTCTTGACATTTGCAATGAAATCAGCTACTGTGCCATCTGCTGGCCAATGAATGGTCCAAAGAAGGGCTGATCCATCGATGAAAGTAACATCTGCTCCACAGGCATTCCTTCTTGATACTTCCACCTGGAGCAACTTCTTCAGCATTGACTTTGCTTTACAAATCCTCATTCCCTCCTTTGTAAACATTGAAGTTGGGACTGGTGCCAGTTCGTGGGAGAGGACCTCCTTAACATCAACATCACGCTCACTAGATAACAGCGCAATCACCCTTGTGTAGATTGCATTCAAATCATAGACTTTGGAATCACCAACTTGGACAGATTTGCATGTTGCTGCCATTGTCTCAACTTTCTTTGGTATGGTATGGTAAAATCCCTCTGGCCAAGTCTTCTCAAACTTTTCTAGAGCTGCCTCTCCAATGTTTACTGCATTGTCTACATTGACAGACGAAGGAGATACCTTCCCACTGATGATATTAACATGGCTATCGGGTGGATGTCCATTTGGGTCTAACGGCTGAAAACAGGTGGTGAGTTTATGGCGAAGCCCGGCCCTATCTTTCGCATCTGCTTCAATCCTGGCATTGGCCTCCTCCTTGTGATACAGTTGAACTCTGGAGATGTTTGTGTCCTCCTCTTCCATCTCCCTCATATCTGACTCAATCTTACAGCAGATATGGCGGCTCAATGCCCAGATTTTCAAGGCATCCGACTTCAAGGTTATCCCAATGATTCCTCCCGCACTGTGCCCATATCTCATAAATGTCGATTATATGAATTGGTCACTCCACAAGCCATTCCATATTCCACACATGTGTCTTGTCACATGTTGCCCCTGGAGAAAAAGGCTTTGAACATTTGGAGGAAGCTTCTCCATAGAACGCAGATACAAGAGCCCATATCTGGCGTAGTTGACATGACCAGCTTCAAAATAATATGGCAGCATCTTTCGGAATGTGGCCAGGTGGAGAAGCCAGTCACCCTCGCGCTCAGCTCTAATATATGACATCATCAACAACACCGGTTTCACCAAGACATCCACCCACAGTTTGCATGTCTTGCTTTGACTTGCAATTTGATCCAAGGATCTGATTAAATCCTCCATTCTTTCAAATTGACCATCTGTGACTGTGCACCAGAGCACCTCTTCTGCCATCAGCCGAAGAGCACGCACATTCTGAGGAAACTTCTTCCCACTTAACATCTTGGGAACCCCACCAAACACTGCTGATAGAACATCAGATAGCCCACTTTCAGCCATCAATGTGCCAACAGAACCAACAAAACTCATCAGTGCATGCATACCCCCGAGACGCAAGTACATGTCTGTGAAGCGCTCTGGATGTGCCCATAACACCTGCACTGCAACACGATAGAGCTGTTGGTCACAAGTCAAAATGCTGAACTTTTGGCCAGTTGCAAATGTAAGCTCTTGTACCCTGACCATGGCTGTCATCATGGTATCTGGATCTGATGGCTTCATATCAACCAGCGGTAAATAAAGTACTTTTGTCTTGGCTTGTGGAAGATCGCCCTTCTCCCTCATTTGTTTTGTGTTGTACCCATGGAATTCTGGGCAATTTTCTTTTGTGAGAACATCATGTAGAAAACACAAGCCAGCCTCTGAATTGCGCTGAACTGATATGACTTGGTAAGCAAGTGACCTCAGGGAGGGCACAGTCTTTGTGGCTACACTTTGTTGCATTGGAGGCTGTTTGGGCCCTTGGTATCTGTGTATGTTCAAGTCGTATGGTATCCCTAAGGAATCTTTTGGGACTCTTTTGATTTTTGGACTAGCTTCCCCCTCCTCCCCAGCATCCTTAGAGCACTGTGTGAGAAGAATGGCTAGTGAGTGGGTGGACTGTCTACCATTCTGGGAGGAAATGTCAGCATCAAAATTGTCCACAATAGCCTGAACTAGACCATCAGTAGCATTGGATATGCCAGACAACTGTAAATCTTCTGCCGCTTTAGCAGCAGATTTCTTGAACCGTCTGTACTCTGTGTATGAACAGCAGACACCATAGGAATACATGCTGTTGATGAGCTTTTTGGACTCCAGCATCTTTCCTGCTAAGTCTATTTGCAAACTAGTTGCCTGAAACCTGACAACACTGGTGACAATTGAACCAATGAGCAATGCAGGAAGGGTATTATCAAGCTTTGGAGAAACCTTTGCCAACAGCTTTAACAGAAATTCACTGACTTTCTCTTTAATGAGATCCTTTTTTATGCTGATGTTGTAGTGTTCCTTGTCAAAATCAATGTGTTTCAGATCTTGAAGGATTTGTTTACTAGTCTTTGTAAGAAGAATCTCAGTTTCATCTTCTTCATGATCATTTACAAGTCGGAGAGTCTTTGATGCACTGCTACGAAATAGAATTAGGTTAGCGATGCCAGGTGAGGACAGCACCAGTAGATCATCACCAAATGTATCCTGGAGTTTCGCTGTAAGCATCTTACGAGAAAGCTTCATGCCGGCTAATCCTGAATAGGTTGCTAGTAGTTCGACAGAATTCCATATTCGGGACCGAATGGGTAATCATCAGAATTCTGTGAATGACAACTATCCCCTGGTAGTGATTTGGAAATGGCAAACCTTTGTCTACAGTCAAGATGGTATCGAGCATCTGCTGCATGCAGATCACTAAGTGCCATTTCAACACGACATTCAACACACTTTGCCACATTATCATTTCGTTTTGCACAGCTTTCCAATATTAATTGCTTTGTATCCATTTCTCGGAAGAGATAGGCAGCTCTCCATCTGGAGGGGTTCTTCTTGTCCCTTTCAATGTTACAGCGCTCCCCACAGTACAGACAGTGCTGTAGAAAATTAAATGTTTCACCGGTCTCTCCTGACAATGAACGCCTGGTGATTTTCTGAGGGATGGAAGCCTCTTTTTCCTTCACAGCTTGACGCTTGTGACGTCGGGTGTGAGTTTTTGAGGTGTAAGCTGAAACACAGCTTTTGTGGCATTTTAAAGTAAATTCATTGTTCTTCTCCAATCTTTTTTGAAGGTCGAAGTGTTTTTCATCACCGTAAATCTTGCTACATTTGATAATGTTTGCTATTCGGTCAAATCCTGATTGAATCAGTGCTTTTTTCTTCGAATGGCAGTTGAATTTCCAACTGAAATAGCATTCCTCAAGATCAGGCTCCATAACTGTGAACCTTTTAAGAATCACTTAAACATCCAAGTAAACTGTGCCAACACTGGTACAGGTTGTATGGAAATCTGCTAAAAGAGGGAGGTGAAAACTATCCAACTGAAAATTCTTGATTGTGACCTTGCAATTTATAAGGGTGAGAATCACAGCGTGACAGATGATGAAATACTTTGCCAACAATATATCACGATTCAGCCAAATGACAATGTTCAATATAGTGCAAAAGATTCACCTATGACATATCACAACATTAGTGGAAGTGGAGGAGATAAGGCAAAAAAATAGATAACCATGACTGCACTGCATTTTAAGGACTGAAACTTGATCTTGAACATTTCTATAGAGTACATACAGTATACTACTGTTTTTGGCTATTTTTGTTATATTAATATTACAGTAGTAATTCATCACTTTTATTTTACCCATTGCTCAGTGTCTAAAAAAATTGCTTATGTACTGGATGCCAGCTAGCATAGCTGTGCGAGTAGAATGTTAAGTAGACCTTACTCTCCAACACCTTAAGAGTCGTGCTAGTCACTGGTCTGGCTAGCGCGTTTGACTCTCAGACCCCACTGTAACACTTACACGTACATGGGTATCTTGTACAAGTAGAATGTTAAGTTAACCTCACTCCCCGATGCCTTAAGAGTTGCGCTAGTCAGCGGGTTCGTAACCTTAGCCCTGCACATACTCTGGCTCAAACCCACCACCACACAGCATCTACCAGCTGATAGTCAAGCGTGCTAGCCAATGTCCTGAAATTAAATGGAGCTAGTTCAACTGGCTGAGCGGTGAATACATAACACTGCTCTTTCATGAAAACGGAGTGTGCTTAGCGTAGGCGTGCCGTGATCTTTTGGAGACTGTGTGATTGACAGAGCTAGCTAAGCTAGTTAGCTATACCTAGCTTGCTAGTTCTGTCACTCACACATCCCTGCAGAAGTGAAAACGAGAACGACATTAGGGTATACGCCTAATAGTCTAAGGCTCGCATTAACAACCAGAGTACCAGAGTAATAATAGGCTTTTTTGGGCAAAGCCCCGCCCCCAATGGCATGACCCCGCCCCAACCATGGCCACACCCCCACACCCAGACCTTATACACATCCTACTATGTTAACAAACACAAAATGAAGTATGCTATAGAGCCTTTAATGAACATAACGTGAAGAATGTCAGAAAATGTATGTAGGCTATGACTGCAGAACATCCAACAAGAAAGGGTTAATATCCGGAATTGCTCAAGGGATATCACCGGGCACCCTCTCTTTTCTTAATGAGTAGACCTTGGACAACAAAAAAACTTTAACTGACGAAGCCAGGTTCGGCCAAATTTTGGCCTTTGGCTCCCGGACTACACCCCTAGAGCTAGAAAAATCATGATAGCAGTGCAGGGGTGGTAGCGAAATCACTTTTTTCAGCTCATGAAGTTACTCACCCCCTAAGATAAATTGCGTTTTTAAAATCCGGTGTATATCTGCTTTAGGCTCATGGTAGGGATATTGTCGATATTCTATAATGTGGTGCTTGGTATCATTTTAAAGGGGACCTTTTAGGCTCTCATTTAAGGCCAGTAGTGAATCTGTCTGACAAACACAGAGGTCACATGACGTCTTAAAACCCGAAATAACACACATTTTCTCACAATTTCCGCCTAAACTGTATGCTTTTTTTTATCCCTGGGGCATGAAGGAACATCAGGGACACAAAACTCGACAACTTCAATACTCAAGGCAATCTGATGATTCAGAAAATGTATAATATACCCATACTATTTATTTGTGAGAGGTGATTGTGAGCCTTAAATTAGACTTGTGCAGCTAGCACAAGTCTTCAAAATAGAATAGAGCGAATAGAATGGACAAATAGGATGGAGCCCTATTAGTTGTAAAAGTCAATAAAGAAAGAGGTTGTAAATAGTGAATCAACAGTGAATATATTTAATCAAAGATTTAATCAAAGACTGGTTTGTATGTTGATATCCATTAATTTATTATCTAATCATCATTTTCCATGTCATCCTCGTCTTCATCTGAACTTTCTACACAGGTCACCTGGTTTTCACACTCTGTCAGTTTACACATGTCTGTGTACCTGAGGCCATTTGCAAGACATACACATCGTGGGAGGGAACATTTTTTTGTGCAGTTGCAGGCGAGTAGATCCAGGACAGCTTCAGGTGCTGGCTGGCCTTCCATCCAGTGCAGCGCCAACTGTTCACCTTCCTCCTCTGTCTCCATCTTCCATCCTCCAACAGCCAACAGGGCTTGGCATTTGTGGGTCCTTTTCTAAACATCTTCTCCAAATACCAGCCTGTGACTGACGGTTGTTTACACCACACACCCCCTTCCTGTCCTCTTCCTCCCCGCCCTCCGTGGTAGCACACAGTCCTGTTTTACTCACCACTGCCCCCTTTGGGCTCCAGCTGCCAATGATTTCTCACCTTCACTGCACAAGACAGCCCAACTATAGTCTTTGTCCCCGTACTAGGTGCTTGCAGCCAGTTCCACTTATGCCAGCTGTCGATGATGGCGGCCTGCTATCACCGATCCGGGCTGCCCTGTACAATGCCCGTTCCATCACAAACAAATCCTTCATTCTTAACGAGTTATTCACTAGTGAGAAGCTGGATTTTATGTTCCTCACTGAAACATGGCAAAGGGATAATGAGTTTATTCACCTCAATGAGCTCTGCCCTACCGGCTGCTCTGTTATTGGGATGCCCCGATTGGAGCGCCGTGGAGGAGGTCTTGCGATTGTGCACCAGGACAATTATTTATGCAGGGTGGTACAATCTGAAAGCTTCCCCTCCTTTGAGTCACAACTGATCAAGACTGGTTCTACCAACACATTTTATTGTGTTTTCATTTACCGCCCTCCTGGTCCCGCTGGCCCCTTTCTTACTGTTTTACTGACTTTTTATCGTCTATCATTAAAGGGAAACTAAGTAGTTTTTTTAGTAATTTATTACCTCAAATCAACGTCTTCATTCATAAATAAGTCCCCACTGGTGTACAATTATCTCTGTCAACAATCTCACTTATCCTCCTGAGCGAAGAATCACTTATCAGAATTTACATAGGACGGGCAAGCTCTATGGAGGCTTCCATGTCCTTCCGGTCTATGAACTGCCGAGAGGGACAAAAAGCACTCCGTGGTACAGGTAAGGCTAAACGCGTTTTCACTCAGAGCCAGCGTGACTGTGGAACAGAGAAGGAGCTTAGCGAGACGCGCTTGTCACTTAAAAAACGATATAAACATGAGAACATAATTCACTATCTTGCTCGAGGAGTAATTACTCATACATGCTCACACTAATGATTCAATGCAGTTTGAAGTTTGTTTGAAATAACGTACCCAGTGCTCGAAGTGGGCCGGTACGCACCGGTACGCAGTACCGGCACTTCTACATTTTACCCTTTAGCGTACCGGCACTTTTTCTTGCGTACCGGCACTTGTCACAGGCTGCGGTCGTAGGTCCGCGGTGGGTTACGATCGCGCCCCCCCCGTCGGTCGTAGGTCCGGGGTGGGTTAATATCCCCCCCCCGTCGGTCGTAGGTCCGGGGTGAGTTAATATCCCCCCATCGGTCGTAGGTCCGGGGTGGGTTAATATCGTGCACCCCCCCCCCCCCCCCCAGTCGCTTGTATGTGAATAAGGGAGTACCGTACCGGCACTTATTTTTTTCCACTTCGAGCACTGAACGTACCTCATCATCCAAAACAAAACTTGATGAAGTGGTGTTTGAAGACATGTTATCATGTTGTCATAGCTTCTTGAATCTTGACTAATACCGCTTGCCGTAGTTCGAAAACGCGAGGCGCTAGAGAGCATAAATTCGTTTGAATGCAAAATACAATTTGACCACTAGATGGGGAAAAAAACTACTTAGTGTCCCTTTAAACTGGAGGTTTTAATTGTTGGGGATTTTAACCTTCACATTGATGATGTTACATGTAACATGGCTGCTGACCTCCTGTCTATCACTGACTCTTTTAACTTCACCCAACATGTTAGTGGACCCACACATATTAAGGGCCATATTTTAGACCTTGTCTTCTCGCTTGGCCTAAATATTGATAATGTGTGTGTGGAGGATTTACATGTTAGTGACCACAGCTGTGTGCGCTTTGACTTTAACTTTCCTCGGGACCTCCCGCCCCCAAAAGTCGAGGCCCAAAGGCGATTTTTTACTCAGGATGTCGCTGAGAGGTTTTCAGTTTTATTTGATCCAGGTTTACTGGAGGGCTGCAATGATGCAGATGGTCTTATTCAGTCTTTTAACAGTCACTGTTTGGCTATTTTAGATAAAGTGGCTCCCATGAATGCCTAACACTGTCTCCCAGAGGAAGCTTGGGTAAACGACTCTATCAGGAATTTCAGAAGAAACTGTCGTAAGGCAGAGCGGGCATGGAAGTCAACTCATCTTGAGGTGCACCGGCTTCACTTAAGGGAACTCAGGGCCTCCCTAAATGAAATGTTGCGAACAGCCAGAACTCAATATTTCTCCAAGTTAATATCTTCAAACAAGAAAAATCCCAAATTCCTGTTTGATACCATAAACACTTTCCCCCACTACTCCACCAGTCCTTGTGCATTCTATAGCAGACAGCAATGATTTCCTCCATTTCTTTGTTAATAAGATCAGAGATATTAGATCCAGCATTTCTCCTTTAACCGTTAACATTGTCTCAGATCCATCTCCATCTCATACTTGGTTCTCCTTTAAACCTGTGACGTTACACAATATCACTGCTCTGCTTGACAAAATGAAACCTACTTCATGTCCTTCTGATGTTCTCCCTACTGCGCTATTCAAAAAAGTCTTTGACTTAACTGACCCCTGTATTACTGAGATAATTAATACCTCGCTTTTAACTGGTGTGGTTCCTAGCTTTTTTAAACATGCTGTTGTGGAACCCACTCTCAAAAAGCCCAGTCTGGATCCATCACAGCTCTTAAATTACAGGCCAATTTCCAAACTTCCCTTCATTTCCAAAATTTTGGAAAAAGTTGTTGCTGAACAACTCACAGCATTTTTAGAGAACCATGAGGTCTTGGACACATTTCAGTCTGGTTTCCGCAGCAAGCACTCCACTGAGACAGCACTACTGAAGGTTTCCAGCGACATCTTGTTGTCAGTTGATGCTGAATACCATACAGTCCTGGTTCTGTTAGACCTTTCATCAGCCTTCGACACCGTTGACCATAACACACTGATCCATAGACTTTAGAATTTGATTGGGTTGTCTGGTTCAGTCTTAAAGTGGTTCTCCTCATACGTTTTTAACAGAAGTTTTAGTGTCTCTGCAAATAATTTCATGTCTGAAACCATAGGGCTGTCTTCTGGGGTACCTCAGGGCTCTGTCTTAGGACCTATTTTGTTCCTGTTATATCTACTTACCCTTGGCCAACAACAGGGCACACATCACTCCTGTTTTGGCTTCACTGCACTGGTTACCAGTGCATTTTAGAATCCATTTTAAAATTTTAGTTCTCACTTTTAGAGCATTGCAGGGACAAGCTCCTTCTTACCTGTCCGATTTTATACAGTCATATTTTCCCCCCTCGCAGTCTGAGGTCATCTGTGTTTTGTTTTCGCTGCAACTGTTTTAACTTTTGTGAAGCACTTTGTGGTTTTTTACCTGTGAAAAGTGCTATATAAATAAAGTTTACTTACTTACTGATAGTTAGCTCGCAGTGTGTGTTGCCTCAAGCTATCCTTGCATGGTGGGAGTTGATGACTCTCAATTTCACCTTTCTTTGCACAGAAAAGGTGGTACCTGAGCTTGTTGATCATGGTGGTTGATGTTTTTGGGGCATAGAGGACACATGTAAATGCCTCCAGTTTGTTGCTCAGTTCTGGTGAGAGGTCCCATTCCTGGCCCAACTTCAAGAATGTGTCTTGTGTTTCTTTGTTGTTCATCAGGAGTGTAAGTGCCCTTGTCTTCCCTTTGCCTGTAAAAACGCTTACAGTGTCACATCCCGTGTAGGCGTGCAACCCAATGAGAGCCCTACAAGTGTCCATGCCAACAGTGGCTGCAACCTTCCGGATAGCTACCAGCCTAGTACGGGTTCTTGTGCCACACTTCAGGAACAATGAGGCCTCAATCTTGTCACAGAATGCTAAAGACATGATAAAGACGTCTGTGTCTTCTGAACAGATAACTACAGATTGGTATCTCTCTCTTGCGGCATGGGCAGCATGGAGAAGTAGTCGTCCATCCGCCTCTTCTTGTTGACATTGAAGAGTTGACACCTCCTCACTGTCTTGATATGTGATTCTGTAACATTTGTCAATCACAGTTGCATATAGAATCTTCTCCTGTAGCTTTTCTCTGTATTCTGGCTTCCTCCATTAATTTACAATGAAGCTAATGAGACTAGTTTTGTTATTGACTTTGGTCAGGAAGCTCCTCCACTGCCTCACCATCTGTGTGCTTGTGATATCCTGCAACTCATGACCAGTCTCTTCACCCCATAGAGATCTTTCACTATTCTTGATTGAGTTCTGCTTGTATGTGTCGAACACAACATCTATACTTCTACTCTGACTGCCTTCCCTCAGAGCCATACCCAGGATTGTTGTGGCAACATCTCTGAAAGTAACCTCATCACCTTTCACTCGTTGGACTAAGTTCATCCCATCAACCACTGTAGCAGAGTTTTATGGGTGTTTCTCCTGTAGTGCTACATTTTTCTGCAAGGCCAAAGTAGCTTTGTTTGTTTTTCTCAGCAATCCATCTGGTGTGGAGAGTGCCCAGGGCAATGGACCAAGAGGATGAGAAAGGATATCCTCCATGTTAAGACTACGTGCTTGTGCCATCACTATGATGCGTCCAAACAGAGACCTGTCTGCTTTCAAGATGACTGCCCCCCCACTTGATTTCACTTCTCTCCTCTTACACATATCACTGAATGTTTTCAGCTTGTTGGTTTTCATTGGGTCATGGAATGTCTTTGCTGGTGTTTCTTTGTCTAGTCTCTCATTCTTGAAGTTTGCATAGCATTGCTCACCAATCTCATATGCCTTCATCAGGTCAGAGGCAATGTCTTTGGGAGCTGTCTTTGCCGTAGAGATGGTAATGAGGTCCCGCTTCTCTGCAAAAGAGAATATATTTTATTGTCACTGCAATATGTACAACAAAATTGAGTGCTCACAGTCCATGTTTATAGTATTAAACATTTTATGGCAGCATTTAATGTGACTACTGCTGTTTGGTGTAAACTGTGTTTTGTCTGTTTGTGCATGTTTTGATTGATATATACCGTCAATGGGTTTATCCATCCTTGTATGAGGCTAACCACTGCTGAAACTGCATCCTCATCTTTCTGGATTCTTGGTGACTGTAGCTCTGAATGAGAAAGCTGTGATTTGTTGCCTTATAGCATCTCCCTTAACTGTCCTAGGAATGCACTGCGGTGCTCAGCAGTTTGGTAGTAACACCTGACCGCTCCTAGCCTGGCAAGCCAGACTCACATCAGAAAGATGTAAGGTCTGGCTCAGCTCCATTGGCAGTGTGGGCGGGATAAACGGTTGTCTTTCAAGTTCCCTCTGCACGCAATAGGATAGCGCTACAACCAATCAGAGCAACGAAGAAGGTGACGTAGTCAGAGCCGTCGCTCTGACTACATAATTAATCAAAACTCCGAATACATATTTATTTTCGAGGAAAGACTTCAGTGCCGTTCTTTGTTCTTTTCTCAAATAAAATGTTAACTTCAAGTCTTGAAGAGTCGCGGCCAAAGCCGAGTCGAAAGACAGCCGTTCGCCAGCAGCAGCAGCCATTGTTTACCTCTAACACGGAACCGTCGCAACTCTGTCTTCATGGTAGCCTGGCTTTCGACTCCGCCCCTCACGCTGTGATTGGTCTAACATACTTGGTGTTCCCAGCACCAAAAAGCCGACGGAGCCGTGCTAGACCTACCTAGCTGCCAAGTGTCTAGAGTTCTAGGCTAGACCGCTCCAGCTTTCAGGCTAAACCGTGATGTGCCTCCAGGAGTCTGTGTGTCTTTATTCACTGTGACTTCAATAGCTTGGTCTACAGGAATCCTCCCAAATGTGTTGTTATTTGACAGCTGCACTGAGAGCTGGCTAGCCTGGCTCCGCCCACCTACGTACTTCCGCTCAATTTTCATTTCACTTCAGTACTAAGGTCTGGCGGTGCTGTATGGCAGAACGATTCCTTTTCCCCAAAATCTGCGTTCCAATCAGCGAACAGGAGGCGCGGCCTGAGAACAGTGACGTAGAGGTCGTGCGCGAATTTCAGTTATTGAGCGTAAGTACGGAGGCGGGCGGAGGCTAATGCTAATGCTCACTGCATCTGCCGTTTGTATACTGCGCGCAACGTGGTTTCTGGCGCATGAAATACGTCACGACCAAATGTTAGCGATTGGTTAAGGCAGATCCAGAGTGGCACTGGGCAGAGCCAATAGGTTTTAAACTTCAACAGCACCCGCCTTCAAGTGAGACATCGTTTGTCTCTACAGCACTGCTAGACCTTTAGTATGAATGTAATGAGTACCAAGGTCTAGTTAGGACTAGGCTAAGAGCTGGCCTGTCTTGAAGGCCTTATACACAGAAGGATACTTCTCTGGGAGGTTGGTCATCTGAGCAAAATAAGGGGACAGGTACCTGAGAGATGAGAGATTAATTTTAATATTTTGGCTAGCAACCTTTACAAATTGAATGCAGAATACACAAACATACAGAAATGCATAAGAAATGTACCTGGCATAATTCATCTTATCGTAGGCAAAGCACCATGGGATCATGGTTCTTATAGCATGGAGGTGCAACTCCCAGTCCCCCTCACGAGATGCACACAGAACGCCAAGTACTACATCCTCTACCGTGTCAATGTATGACATCCAGAATGCAGAGAGCTCTCCATTGTTGTGACGGAGGGGGTCCGCCCTTTATTACGACAGCCCGTTATTACGACAACCCTCCATTACGACATCCCGTCATTACGACATGCCTCTATTTAGACATGCCCCTAATCCGATCTTTTTTGGTACCGCTATTACGACAATTTGGTACCGCTATTACGACAATTAGGCCTACTACAATTTGGTACCGCTATTACGACAATTAGGCCTACTTTTCATAGAAAGTGCAATAGAATAATAATAATAGTTATTAATATGACAATTAGGCCTACTTTTCATAGAAAGTGCAATAGAATAATATTAATAGTTATTAATATAGAATAAATGTAGGCCTACCTCTATCATCCCGCCCGCATCCGATCTTTTTTGGTACCGCTATTACGACAATTAGGCCTACTTTTCATAGAAAGTGCAATAGAATAATAATAATAGTTATTAATATAGAATAAATGTAGGCCTACCTCTATCATCCCGCCCGCACCCGCAATGAGCTTCCATTTGCATCGCGAGTGCAGACCTCTACTCCAAACAATGTTTTTCACAATAATTGATATCGGCACACATTTCAGTCAAAAACTAGGTGATTTTGAACCGGCCATGTGAATAAATGTTAGGCCTACACATTATGTAAAAGACAGGGAGCTCTCCTCATTTTTATTCAGCTCTCAGGGGGAAAAGGTTGAAACTCCATGCATCAAACAAACTCTGTGCGTGCAGGCCAGCCGTCTACTTAAAAATATATAAGAAGAAGCACGAATAAAGCTCTAGGACCTGAAATTTGGACTTGTTCGTTAGAAATCAATTTAATTAGAATTATGGACTGCCTTTGAATGAAGTTTAATCGGACTTTAAGTTGATTGAACAAAGTTTCAAGGTGTAGGCCTACCTTTTTTGCGCTGTGGAAGCCTAATTTAAGAACGGCGAAATAATATTTTTTGAAAAGATACTCTGATTTTGTTATGAAGATTGTTGCTTTTGGATTTGATATGGATAGGCTAGTCCTATATATTACCAACTAGGGGCAGCCTCGAAGTTGGATGATTGGCTCTTCTTAGAAATTGTTTTCCCATGTATTTGTCACACCCATGCATAAGCTGCGTGTATGCTAAGTCCAGAACATATGGGTATAATCACATTAATTAATTAATTTAAAGTACAATGATAATGACAAATATTAATGGCCTCATGTCGGAATGGCAGTGTTACACCACGTCCTGCTACACGGTCCAATACCTCCATCTAGTGGACGCTTGTCGTCTCTACCAGTCATTCCCCACACACACCTGTTCCTAATTAATAATCACTGTTTCCCTATTTAAGCCGGGGATTGTCAAGCAGCCGGCGCCAGTTCGTTGTTTCCCTAACCTACTAGTAATTCCCAGCCTGACTACGCCTGTTCCAGCCCTTGTTGCCGATCCCTGCCTGCCTGACGACCCCCCCTGTTCCAGCCCTTGTTGCCGACCCCTGCCTGCCTGACGACCCACCTGTCCAGCCCTTGTTGCCGACCCCTGCCTGCCTGACGACCCACCTGTCCAGCCCTTGTTGCCGACCCCTGCCTGCCTGACGACCCACCTGTCCAGCCCTGGTTGCCGACCCCCTGCCTGCCTGACGACCCGCCTGTTCCAGCCCTTGTTGCCGACCCCTGCCTGTCCGACTACCAGCCCCGTTGCCGACCCCTGCCTGTCCGACTACCAGCCCCGTTGCCGACCCCTGCCTGTCCGACTACCAGCCCCGTTGCCGACCCCTGCCTGTCCGACTACCAGCCCCGTTGCCGACCCCTGCCTGTCCGACTACCAGCCCCGTTGCCGACCCCTGCCTGTCCGACTACCAGCCCGTTGCCGACCCCTGCCTGTCCGACTACCAGCCCCGTTGCCGAGCCCCCCCGCCTGCCTGACTACCCGTCCCCTGCCTAGCCCTGGTCCACCTGATTGCCTGCCCCGTACCAGACCCCCGCTAGCCTGACTCCCCGAACGATCCCCCAATAAATTCCTTTGCCTTTTCTCCTGTCTCTGCCTCCCTGTGTCCAGCATTTGGGTCCCAGTGTTCTTGTACCTTAACAGGCAGGACGTTTGAAAAAAAGTAAAGTGCCGCTACTCAGACAATGGGGAAAAAAAATTGTCGCAGTAGTGGGACGCTTGGAAAATAATATTAATGCCGCCACTCCGACCACTAGACGTCAATGTCTAAGTAGCGGCATGTCGGAATAGCGGCATGTAACCGTGACGGAGGTGTTCTAGAAAGTCTGTCCACAGGGTTATCAGCTCAGTTGAGAGTGGACTTTGCAGCAGATTGGTAATCTTTTCTTGGTTCAGGTCACTGGTCATGTCTTTCACATCGCCCAAGAATGATTTGATCATCCCACTCCTCTCTGGAGCTTTTTTCTCAACCCAGGGTGTGAACTCTTCCCATGCAAGTGTAACCAAGGTTAAATAATCCGTGCTGTTATTTTTGAAAGGGTTGTTTCCTCTGCCAGTGTCTACTTCCTGGTTATTTTTTATTAGCCTTTTACATGTCGAGACATGCCAGCTTAAATGCCAGCTCGGCCGACCAATCAGGTGTCAGCTCCCGCCTAGTTAAAGGCCATGGTGCAGGTTTAATTTTCTAATGAATCTGCATATTTGCTTGTTGGTAATAAACATTTAAACTGTTATTCATTGTATTTGATGTTGTTGGGTATCACAAAACGTAATATAATACAAAAAGGTTGGTTTTTAGCCGTCCATATTTTTAGCAGTTCGCGATTGATTCTCATTTCCCCCACAATGCATTGCATGACGTCACATCGGTGAGACGACAGACCAAAGCCCGCCGTGAGACCATTGAGAGAGGCGAGTAGAGAGAGACTAGTAAGAGATTGTTCAGCAGATTATACAGATAAATACATATATATAGCCTAGATAGAGAGATAGATAGATAGACAGTTAGCTAGACAGCATAGAACGATAGATAAATAGATACATAGAGAGAGATAGCCAGATAGCATAGCGTAGCATAGACAGATAGCGTAGATAGCTAGATAGATACACCCTCGAACCGGTATAATGCCGGGCTACTGTGCTTGTGCCGGTTGTAAACTGGACACAGGCTCCATGGCTTCCCGAAGGACAAGGCAACCCTTCGACAGTGGGTCCACTTTGTCCGAGTTAGGCGGGCACATGTTTCAATGACCTCCGTCACCGCCAATACCAAGATTTGCAGCGCGCATTTCAAGGAGGACTACGACGAAGAGGACGCCAGAATGGTATCACTCGGGTTGAAGACCAAGAGGCTGGCAAAGCTGATTCCGACCACCGGGCCGTCTGCACAGCACCTCTCTGCCTGCCGCTACCACACCGAGAGGCACCAAGAAAGCAGAGATGCTACGGTAAGCCTCATGATAATGCATGTACTGTTTATCTGCGCGTTAGCTAACCCTGTGCATACTATACCGTGTTCCCTTTGACACCGCCGCCACTACAGTCATGATCAGTCTGAGATTAGAAAAGCACATTTCGTGATTCATGAAACTAAATTGTCCTGAAGTAAATGTCCAAAAGCTTGTCGTATCTAACTAGAAAGCACCATGGCTAGTGTTTGTTTGGACCACTGGTGATCGTCAAGCGGCTTTCACAACAGCGCGTGTGTGTTTGACTATTACGGTTCTCATATGTATTTAACGTGACTGTGTCGCTGACCCTTTTGAATTTGTTTGCGCAAGATGTTGATCGATGCTGCACAGCAGGAGACCGCGGACAGTGTCGACGTGAATGACCCCTTGCCCTCCACTTGTGACACTGGGACACAGTGCAATGTGAAGCCCCGTGGAAGGTCTCACGGTAAATGTTGGGTATTTTGGGTGGTCGATATGCTGTCTAAAACATACGTTTCCAAAATCTATGCATACAGGACATTTCCATACACAGATGAAATTAATACATAGCCTATGTCAAAACATAACCACGTAGATTTGCCATGATTGTCATATGTTTGGGTATGTTTACTACCTCTGCCACAGCTGTGCAGGTGAACCTGAAGCCCAAGATGGTCAGCGTGGGGACACAGACCCAAACTTCCCCCCCCCCTCACTAGTCCTGAACAGACCGATGATGAAGATGATCCGTCTGTCATCAGCGATTCATCGTGGGTGCCTGGAGGACATGTCTGAGGATGAGGAGGAATTGTGTGAGGAGGAGCCATCTCACACCTGTGACCCCCACCAAAAGTGAGATAATTTAAAGCCAACATAGACCAACTTTGCATTTTCCTTTTTGTGTATCTGGTAGAATTGAATTCCCCCCCCCGCTCTCTTTTTTGTTGTAGTGGCATTGACAAATTCATTGTTTGCCAAGAGGTGCTCATGAGCCTGTTTGCCCTCTGTCCGGCCTGTTGTGAGAAGTCGGATAGTAGGTTTTGTATACACAGCAGGCCATATCTGATTAGAAAATCAGAATATCTAATTAAAATGTGATAGCCCTGACTGTCTGCCCACATTCAAATTTGTCTTGCCAGTTAATTTACAATGTATGTACCAGGCTTTAGGCTGTGGGTTTATGATGCCATCATAAACATCATGTGTGTTTCATTGAAAACATTTGACCAGTAATGTACCGTACTTACTCTATATTGAAACCTGATATACTGTTGATTACTCTTTTTTTTTTTTTTTTTTTTTACATATCTAGGTCTGTGCATCATGTGGCTACCAACGTTTCTGGCAAAACCAGCCAATGCTCCACAGGAACATGGTGTCTCGTATTTCGGATCCCACAATGTGCTCCAATGCTCACATATCCCAACCAATACCTTTAAACATTTATCATTCATAGTTACATTTATGCAAAATACCAATTAATTATGGGTGTGATAAATGCCCACAAAGTTGAAAGTTTAACTAGATACAAGACAGATTGTACTTGACAGTATGGATATGATCTACATCCAAGTCCAAAGCTGTTATATAAACAGAATTTAGAATTCACGTTTAGGCATTGTACAGATTCAAACAGACATTAATTGTTATTGCGATACATAGTCTCCCTAGAAATATTTTAAAGCATAAAACTGGCTAATGCAGAACCAGCAGTTAGCTAGCAACGGCTTGGTGGTGGTTTTCTGCATGCTGCATGTTATGTTTTCTCTTTGTGTGCTGTTTATTGCTTTGTTTTTTTTTACTTAGTTGTTGGTGGTGGGACCTCGCTGCTCTTGTGCCTGTCTTTAGTCACTGTACCCCATGTGGTTTTGCAAGGGGTTCTGCATGCTGCATGTCTGCCTGCTGCTCATTGTGTGTGCTGTGGTTTTATTTCTTTTGTTTGCATGAAATGTCTTTTATACAATTCAACATAGCTTACCAATCATTGTACCTGGTAGTGCCTTGTCTACAGGTCCTTTTCGGATTCTGATTTTCGCACAAGATTACAATCAAGGAAATGTTGCAAAAATGCTCCCTTTACATCTCCATTTGACACTTTTCCCCATAATTCCTTGTAGTATTAGTAGGAAAGGGAGTAAGGAATGATAACCCGAAAAGGACCTCTGTGTGTGCTTTTGTCTTTGGTCTTGCTCTATGTGCTTTTGATATCACTGTATGTATGCATGCATGTGTGAGAGAGAGAGCTGACCCTCGGGTAAGACCACACTTGCATGTTGACCACACTTATACATGTTGATTCTTTTTGTGCCTAACCATTTTTTGTGATTTGTTTACTTTATCAGGAACTTTCCAACCTGTGTCTTTGTTCAGTAATATACTTGGGATAAACTAATAAACTGTTTTCATTGGAATGTACGTGTTCTGTGTATTTTATCACATTTTAAGGGCCGTTGAGCGATCACAACAGAACAAGCATAACATAATTCTTGAACTGAAAAATACTTGATTTTATTCATGTTGTGCCAATACGGTTTTTATTCATTGTCATCCAAACGAGGCCATTGAAAGCCATGATAGGTCTAATCACCACTCTGAAATTGTAGCCTGATGGTTGAAACCAGACAGGAGGGTAGAGGCTTCCTTCTATGAACACCGAGAACGCCATAAGGCCAGCGTACAGCCTGCCTGTACGCTGTGTACCGGTATTGCCTATAGGGATAAGTAGGTTGGAAAATTAATTGTATACCTGTTTGTCATGCATGTTTATGCAACACATCTCTAGTCTAGTAATGGTAAAATAAACAAACAATGAACATACTCGTGCCTGCTGGCTTGAAGGGGACCATGATCCTGCCTGAAATGTGAGTAGGTTATCTTTAGCACAAACGGATTCAGGCAGCATGCCTCAAATCCTGGATGCTGAGTTAGGAACGGTACATCTGATGGCCGCGGGGTGAGCTCCTCGACCAAAACGCACTCACTTCCCTACAACACAAGCTCTCCACCACAGTTTCCATGGGACGACACCGCCCGCACAGACACGCTTACTACTCTCTCCCTCTCCCGGTAAGCAGTACCCTGATGGGGAAAAAGTGTTATTGTATGCACTGCTGTTCATAGACCGCTCCAGCGCTCGTTGCTGCGATCTAAATGGTAGCTAGCGACTGACCAGGACACTTCGCCAACTCTCACTCATTCTCCTCTGACCATGCATTTCATTGTCTTTGACGGCCATCGGCTCTCATTCGCCCTCTCACTTCTGACCGGTTCGAAATTATATGGCTATGCTAACATAAATGTTATTTGTGGGTCTTGCCACCTCTTCCTCATCCCAGTTAGACGCCATAGTTCTAGTACAAGGCTGAGGCTACTTCCACCACGTCTCACCGATGTGACGTCATCGCCGAATTGCGCTAAAAATAACCGTTACGACCAAAAACTACACTTTAACACAATTTTGGAGACATTTCTAACTTCATATACATATCTTGAGTGCTTTATGTACCCATTAATCGAAAGTGGTGTTTAACATGCACCATGGCCTTTAACCTCTGCGCTAGGGGTTTCCTTCTCTGAACAGCAAGCCAAGGAGCGAGAATAATTGTCAAGACACACAGCACGTGGAACAAAGACAGAGAAAAGAGTTTAAAAGTTGAGTAAAACTGATAAAAACTGGCTGGATAACTTCACCGCGATCCTGTGAGAGCACGGCGAGAACGGCGGGAAGGACCTGTCATCATTATTGGAGGAAAAACGCATTGGTGAGAGATGTTTTGACTACGCAAATGCGCGAGCCGCTAACGCTAACAAGACGCTATGGTAATGCCATTCGCTTATGCTAAAGATGTTAGCTTTGTTCATTTTAAAGTGAAATCTAAATTGGTCCAGTGTAATATGTGTTTTGTGTATGTATTTAACCCTTGCATATCTGTTATATGCTGTATGGTTATTTGTGTAGAATTAAGGATCTTCATTTGTGCTTTTTAAGCACACAAATCTGCACTTTGCTGATTGTGCACATTAGATAATTTTGTTGTTGTTTAACTACATTTACTGTGCACTTTAAGTACATTAAGCTGCACTTACATTGCTTTGTAGATTTTACTGTAGGCTGCTGTTGCATGGCAGAGGGTGCACACAGCATGTGTTTTCCTTTTGTTATTATTTTATGCCAATTGAGATATGTGAAGGTCAATGTGAATATGTGACAGAGGAAATATTTGTTTTCTAATTCATTTTGAGTGAAAGGTTATTTCAGTAACCATAATTCTCAAATATTTTGATTGTATTATATATGTTGATCTTTAATAATTGTGAAATCCTTTTACAATGGTTCATGAGTTATTCTCTGGTAATTTAGAGAATAATCAGGGAAATTAGAAGTTATATTCTAGCTTTTATGTGGTGTACTGATTAGAAGCTTGAATGCTCTGACCTTATTCACAATAGGTCAGGTTTTTTGTGGATCCAAAGAGTTCCCGACCTACCTGGAGTTGGAGCTTGGATGTTTGATGGCGAGCTACGGCCCAATGGAGAAGAATTAGAGATCCCAATTGCATGCAAAAGACTGGAACCCTGAACCCCAGAAACTTTGCTTCTACACACAACGTTAAAGGAGCTATATGTAGGATTGCGTCCTCTCTGGCCAAAACTGTTATTGCAACCACGTTGTAAATACTGTACAGCGTGGTACTCCCTCCCCCTCCCCCCCCAGAGTAGCGGTTGCCAGATTCCCCGTTCCCGGATTACTCAACACAACACTGCGTCTAGGTCTACTAGAAGGAGCAACCACGACAAGTGTTTTACATACTGTTCTTTGCTTTTATTTAGGTAAAGAACATAGAATTGCCTCTGTGTATGAAAGTGTGCTATACAAATACACTTGCCTTGCATAGATCCCTGATAATATTGACCAACTGCATCACCGTCACCGGGGCTTCATAGTAATGTGTCCGAATAGAGCAGCCCTGTCGGACACACATGCCAGCTCTGACCGCTGTTTTATTAGCATCCAACACATCCAGACCATCACCGGGGCTTCATAGTAATGTGTCCGAATAGAGCAGCCCCCAACGGACACACACGCCAGCTCTGACCGCTGTTTTATTATCATCCACAATGCAGTCGGTGTGCAGTAAATGGCCCTCAATGGTGTGAAATCCTTACATACAGTCATTGAGCAAACGATACTGACTTCGTGAAAACGCCCATGAGGCAACGACGCAATGATTCGCTTCAAACATGTTTTTCTAGCAAAAACTGAATAATGGCGATAAGCCAAATATAATTCTAAAGATATACTGCAATAGTTCACTCCAGTGGAAACATGGACCATTTTCATTACCCAACTAAAATATATTTGGTAGGCTAATAGTGCAATGTAAACATGTTCACGAATGCATTTAGTAACGTCAGACATTTCTGACCCGAAACATTTGTAGCTGCAGCCTTCCTTATACAGTAAATGGCTGCAGCTCAGCCTATCTGGCAACCCAGATGGCGACACAGTACTGACTTCGCGATTGGACGCTAGGCAGAAGGTGGCGCAACAGACCAAAACACAAAATGAAAACAAAACAGTTTTCCTGGTACAGAAATATTGCGTTTGAAATTAAATATTCTGGCTGGACTACTATTATGTCTGACATAAATACTTGAAATTAACATGATTCCTCAATGTCTATTGACATATTAGGGTCATTTTATGATTACTTTGAGTACATTTCTTACATATAGCTCCTTTAACACATTCAACAGTGCGGTAGGAAAAACAGTTGCCACTTTTCCAGTGGACTGAGCAGTATTATCTGCTGCAAGGACTAAGTGTTTGAGGTTGAAAGGGTTACATTGAACATTGAATTCAAAGACTATATATACAGCTGTGATTTATTTTGTTTTTTGTTTTTTATAATTACCCGGGTAAGAATTGTACTGTATACTGTGTAACTGTATTCTATTCATCCTTCCCTGTTCGTTATTAAAAGGGGAAGATTAGTTCTTTCTCCAAGGAGAGATATTGTGTCTGAGTTGTTCCTGGTGTGTTGTTTGGTTCATCCTTGGCTCCGTAGTCGTATCTAGTGTTTCTGATCTGCCTAGCCATAGATAAAATATTACATTTGGTCACTACAGTTCTTTCATATTTTTGTAGCTCCACCAAAAAGGGTTACACAAGTCTCATCAGTGCTTCTGAGATGTACTTGTGGACCCTGACTGCACGGTTAGTGTTTACCGTCAAGGACTCCATTTATGGACCCCTCTGCGACAATTCCAGCCTCTATGCATATGTCCTTTAGACCAGCATCCCTAAACCGCTTTCCTATGATGGCTAAGGCATTACATATGGTATGGAATGTCCCCATCCTGAGAAGAATGTTGGAGAACCATTCTCTGTGCTTCCAGGTTATCTCAGCGGCTTTTGCATAGAGCGCTTGATCCATGACTACAACTATTGTCTCTAGGTGCAGCTCCTTCCTGATTAGCTCTGACTGTTTCAGGATTTCAAATACTGTGTTTAACTCTGTGGCCGGTGAGTTGATGGTTGGCAGATACCCAACAATATCTTGTGACATTGGTTCCTGGTCCCTGGTGCTGATATTAAAACCAGTCCAGCTGGGGATTGTCTGATTCTCTGGATCTGTTTGCCTTGCAAGTGCCCACACCATTGTCTTCTTTCTTGTAAGAAGAGCAGCCTCCTTGGTTTCCTGGATACAGTGTTCCCTGGTTGGAAGAGGTTGTGGGCCCACACGTGTACCTGAATGAATGAATGAATGATTGAATGCTTTATGTGGAATGTACATCACAATTAAATTGGATACATAATTTTCAAACCTGCTCACCTGCTACATATACTTCCAGGCCTTGGTCTTCAATGGTGACTGATCTCTGCTTCAGTTTCTCAATGTGTGGAAGATCAGTTCTTGACAGATGTGGTCCATAGACATTGGCCTGTACCACTATGCCATTAACTCTGTGTGATGTACCCTTTCCCGTGAGGGTTTCCTCAAGTCTATCAATATTATCCCATGCAAGATTGGTGAAGACATGAGGCTTGATGGAGGCTGGAAGTACAACTCTTTGGTTAGAGGCTGTTGCTAGTTTTTGGAGACACAGAGCAGTGTTGTTCTCTTCAAGCTGGGAGTAAGACACCCCATGCCCCAGCTTGTTCAGTGTTTGTATGAGCTCAGTATTACCAGTCAGTGTTTTTACAGCATACGTGAGTAGAATGTGCTTTGATGTTTTATGTTGACCACCTGTGACTGCGTATATTATGTCCTGACTAAATGATTGAACCAAAGCAGTGATCTTCTGTGTTTGAGTTTTGGTGTCAGGATTTCAAGTGAGCAGTCCAACAAGAAGCCGTTCTAGTTGATCTGGTAAGGTGATATAACCACTATCTTTCACATCAGATGGATTCCCAGCTCATTTTCAAGCATCCTTCGAATGTTCTTCTTGTTGAATCCCGCAGGCTTGTAACTCCACCAGATAGCATGAATGATGTGAGCTTTGTGACCAAAGAAGTAACCTGTACAACTGTTTTGTTGGGTATGATATCAGTTCTGATATACACGAAAAGGTCTTTATAGGCTTCCCTTTCAATCCTTTTATACTCTTCATCACCATCTGTTCCTGCATCTTGGTTCTTGGGCTCCTTTTTCTTGATTCTTGTGTACTCCTTATAGCATGAATGATGATAGTGGGCCTCTGCAGCAACTACATCTCTGCTTGTTACTGCTAGAATCTTTTTATCTGTTTTTTGGGTGGCACATTCTCTAAGTGTTTGGTCAGCATTTAATGTTACAGCTTGTGTGAGTTTTTCCCTTGACTTGGAGCTCTTTACAAACTTCTCTTTATTACAAAAAATGCAGATTGGATTATACAGTATATGCTTGCTCCATGTGAAGATGTCCTACTTGGTCTTTTTGGTAAGCTATTCTCTCCAGCTTCATCTGTAATGTTTTCTGTGGCTTTTCTTTTCAGAGTCTCTAATTCTCTTTTCATTGTGAAGAGGCTCCGGCATTTTCTGTGATAGTGGATTCTTGGGACTTCTTCTTCTCCAAGGTCTTTAGCAACATCTGTAATAGGGGCATAGTTTCTCACTTTGGCTGCATCAAGCAATATTTTCCAGGATTCATGGTCTTTAAGACCAAAGATTTCATCATCTTCTTTTGCTGTTTCATGGTGTGATACACACTTCAGATTCTTTGTACTGGCTGTCCATTCTGAATCCAGATCTAAATCTCCTCTACTCAGTTCTATTGTGCAGGAGTATCCTACCTTCACAGTAACTAAAAAGAAAATCACAAGGGTGGTGATATAAACATTTCAGGTTAATGAAGGATTATGTTGAAAAAAAGAAAATGTTTGTTACTTGACATTACTTAAACCCAACCCATCATAACATAAGCTTAACCTGATGTCACTTACATCATCTTGAAAAAGTTGGAAGATGTCCAACTGATGTAGCTAGCTAGCCTGCACTGGGGAGTGTACCTATGTTCTCTGGGCCCTATGTTCCCAGGTCCCAGGGTCCCTAATCCTAACCCCGGGTCCTAACCCTTACCCACTAAATTGTATCTGGGGAACATAGGGCCTGAACTGTAGCGGTTGCTGTTACTGTTACACTGTTTAACCTGCAAGCTAGCTAGCCTGCTAACATGAGCTACTGTTACAGGTACAGCTATAGGTATAATCTCCCTCTGTCTATTCCCCATCAATTCACAAGCACAAGAGACAAAGTATTTTGTACTTACATTTAATACCCCTGGAACTCTTTGGAAGTTGATTGAAGATGGTGTAGTTAGTAGTGTTATTATAACCAGTCAACTGAACCAACAATCTTTTCACTAACTGACAAAACTTTCAAACTGTCAAAATCAAACTGTCAAAATTGTCAACATTCCGTTCATGAGCTACTTTCTGACATTCTAACTGAAAGTGGGGGAATATCAAAATACATAATAGAAATATTTTGTTAAACCACTTACAAGTGTAATGTTGACAACACTATTGAAACAATTACTTTTTATTACAACTATACATGAATAAATAGGCCATTTGGCCCTGGACTAATAGGGTATTCTATTTGTCCTTTCTATTCGCTCTATTCTATTTTGAAGACTTGTGCTGGCTGCACAAGTCTAATTTAAGGCTCACAATCACCTCTCACAAATAAATAGTATGGGTATATTATACATTTTCTGAATCATCAGATTGCCTTGAGTATTGAAGTTGTTGAGTTTTGTGTCCCTGATGTTCCTTCATGCCCCAGGGATAAAAGAAAGCATACAGTTTAGGCGGAAATTGTGAGAAAATGTGTGTTATTTCTGGTTTAAAGACATCATGTGACCTCTGTGTTTGTCAGACAGATTCAGTCCTGGCCTTAAATGAGAGCCTAAAAGGTCCCCTTTAAAATAATACCAAGCACCACATTATAGAATATCGACAATATCCCTACCATGAGCCTAAAGCAGGTATACAACAGATTTAAAAAAACTGAATTTATCTTGGGGGGGTTAGTAACTTCATGAGCTGAAAAAAGTGATTTCGCTACCACCCTTGCACTGCTATCGTGATTTGTCTAGTACTAGGGGTGTATACCTTGCCAAAAAACAATGATAGCATTTGTCCCCCCGATGATACCGATCAACCCCCCTGGCTCATGGACTATTTGTGAAAATCATTCATCAAAACTCCATATTTATTCTCCTTGTCGTTGTTGTTGTTATTCTTGTCATGTTCTTATCCTTCTCACTTTGGGGACTGTTATGCAGCTCATAGGAAGTAAGAGAACAGAAATTGCATCAGCTGCACCATCGCCGTACTGATGAGTCATCCATAATCACCAACAGATGTGTTACTAAGGTGTGGCCTATATAACATGCAGTGCCTGTATCTTATTGTTGATCTTGAAGAAGGCTTGAGAGCCGAAAGGTCATCAAAATGAAAGAGAATACATATGGAGTCAGAATGTGCAACACTTTCTTTCTACTTTTAAATGTATTTCATGAAACATCATTTTCCACACCTTGATAACCCTGATTAACATAATTAGAAGTAAATTACGGATTTCTGTTGCCCATCAATTATAGAAGAAAAGGGCTTACGGAAAACACAAGTGTCTTTATTTTGGATAAAACTTTGATGATGGGTTCTGCAAGAGAAATTGGATATATGTAGATGAGAACAGAATGCTATTGTCTTGGACAGCACATATAGCATAGTTAGATATAGAGGATCCTGGCAGGATAGCCTAATATCTACCGAATAATAATAATAATAATAATAATAAGTGACCAGCTCGTAAGGGGCTCAGGGTCAGGGGTTCAATTCCTACTGGCCGCGCATTATAGGAATGTATGCACTCTGTAAGATGATATTAGATTGTGTCACCTGGATTGTAAAACACTTTGAATCCGCTGTGTACATACATCTACTGATGCCTAGTCTGGACACATCCTCAGTGATGTTCCTGGACTCTTAGGGCGTTTCGGGTCTTTCAACATCATACGCCCTCCTCCAGGTGACCCAGCCAGGGTTGATCAGACCCCAGCTTGTGTCCAGACGGCTAGCTAGTTACCATGACTCCAAGGCTCCCCTCTTTTGAGCCACAGCCATCTTGAGGCTCTCTCTGCCGCATCGGTGGTACTGCGGATGGCTCTCCTCTTTCTCTCTCCCTCGATGCCTAAGGTACTGAAGGCTCTGGCCAAGGACCGGGCTGCAAATCCTCTGCATCCAACCTCCACAGGGAAACACCTTGCTCTCCAACCAGCCTGATGGCAGTCGCTGACCAGTCCTGCGTACTTGGAGAGCTTCCTTTCAAAGGCTTCTTCCAGGCGATCTTCCCACGAAGATCGTGCTTGGAAGCACGTCATACACTGCCTGGATGAGGAATTTGATGCGGTGAGGCTCAGCTTTCCACAGCTCTGCCCAGGTCACTTTCCTCTCGACCGCGTTCTCCCATCTCGTCCAAGCTCCCTGTTGCTTCATTCCCACAGCCTTGCAGGTTCTGGTCTCCTCCACTGCTGCTCTCACCTCCTCCTGAACAAGGCGGCGCCTTTCCTTCCCTCTGGTGTTCATTTGGGGACTCGGAAAGGAACCTAGCCCTGCTCTGCCTCGTGTGACCACGCCCACCAGGCACCTCTGGCGCAGCCTTGCATCTGCCTCTTGGACTGCTTCCTCTGCCCTCCATTTCCTGCCAGTCCTCACTTGGATCCCTGCTTTAGCCACCTTCGGATCACTTGCGTCCCTGTACTGAACCACTTCTCTGGCTCTAGTCACCTTAAATTCCTCCTCCAGGGATTTGAAAGGCAGTTGCAGTTTGTTGGTGTTTCCGTAGAGTGCAATGCTGCTCAGGCTCCTTGGTAGTCCGAGCCATCTCCGGAGGTGGTTGCTGACCCTCCTCTCCAAGGTCTCAACTGTTGAGATAGGGACTGCGTAGACAAGGAGGGGCCACAGGATCCTGGGAAGAATGCCATGTTGGTAGACCCAGGCTTTGAATTTTCCAGGTAGGCCTGACTTGTCCACGGATTTCAGCCAGCCATCCAACTCAGTACAGGTCGACTGGATGGATGTTGTGTCTCTCAGAGAGCAGTCAAAAACCTTTCCCAGGCTCTTGACTGGTTTCTCTGTGATAGTTGGGATGGCTGTGCCTGAGATGTGAAACCGGAACTTGTCCTCCACTTCCCTTTTCTCAACACCATTGATCTGGATTTGATGGGTTTGAAACGCATCCGGGCCCACTCCACCAGCTTCTCAAGCCCCTTCAGAATCCACCGGCAGCCTGGGACTGATTCTGTCATGACTGTGAGGTCATCCATGAATGCCCTGATGGGTGGTTGCCGTTGTCCGGAATTCGTACGGGGCCCTCTGCACTCTGGCTCAGCTGACTTAGTGAGCATGTTCATGGCTAGGGAGAACAATGTCACAGAGATGGTACACCCTGTGATGATACCGATCTCCACCTTGTGCCAACTGGATGTTATTGCTCCTGAAGAGACCCTCATCCTGAAGTTGCTGTAATAATCAGCGATGAGGTCTCTACACCTGCTGGGTACATGATGTTTTGTCAGAGTGAGCTGAACCAACGTGTGTGGAATGGAACCGTAAGCATTTGCCAGGTCAAGCCACAGCACCGACAGGTTGCCTTTGTTCTCTCTGGCCTCCCGAATGAGCTGTGTCACCACACCGGTATGCTCCAGACATCCTGACATTCCTGAAATGCCTCCTTTCTGGACCGATGTGTCGATGTAGGTGTTCTTTGCCAGGTAGGTACACAGCCGTTTGGAAACAGCGCTGAAGAAAACCTTTGCCTCAACACACAACAGAGAGATGATGCGGAACTGGTCTAGCTGGGTGGAGTTTTCCTCCTTCGGGATCCAGACCCCTTCAGCCACTCTCCATTGATCAGGGATCCTCCCCCTTCTCCAGAAGACTCGCAGGATTTTGCAGAGACGCAGCAGGAGTTTGGGACAGTTCTTGTACACTTTGTATGAAGTGCCACTCGGACCTGGAGCAGAGCTTGCCCTTGCTTTGCGGACGACCTCCCTGACTTCCGGTAGCTGCAGCTCCGACATGTCGAACTGCACATCTGGTTCAGGGGGTTCTATGAGGTTGTTACACTCTCCCAACTCCTGCTCTCTTGCGGGGTCGCTGTACGTCTGCTTCAGATGTTGGTCTATGTCTTCCTGCGAGGAGGCCAGTTTGCCACTGTGCTTCTGCCCCAGCAAATCCTTGGTGAACTTGAAGGGGTTAGCGATGAAAGCAGCACGTTTGCGTGCCCGCTCGCGCCGCCGCCTCCGATGCCACTCAGCCCGGCGGAGAACTCTGATGTTTTTCCGTAGGATGCACATTAGCTGGGCAAGGCCAGTGCGTTCCTCTGCCGCCTTGTACTGGGATTTCAGTCGCTTTCATCTCCTGCCTGATGTTATGAATCCTGACCGCTCTTTTATTCATGGAGTAAGCTGTTCCGGAACTTTTCTTCTCCACCTCACCAAACCGTTCCGCTGCAATGTTGACGATGGTTGTCGTCATCACCTGAAGCTTCTTATCTGCCTCTCCCTTGGCCATTCCCTCCAGAATTTGGTCGACATCGTCGTCAAACTCTTGCCAAATTGAGTTCATGCTGGCTGCAGGCCATTTGATCCGCCTCCGGTCGGACTTGATGCTCGAGGAATTAGTTTGCAACACTTGGAGGTTCTGGGCACTATGGGGTGACTCCGGGCCTGGCACCTCCTGCGTCTCACCAGGTGTAACACCTGTGCGTTGTGTTGCTTCTGCTCCCAACGGGCACTTCATCCTCGCTCGGTGGATCTTTAAGCCATGGATGTTCTTGCAGACTTTACCGCATGTACACTGCTTCGTCATAGTCCTTTGTCCGTTGCCTCGGTCTGTTACCGTTGTATCCGTCCGACTGAGGTGCTCATCCTCCCCCCCTCTCGGGCACCCCTGGGGGTATTTTTCCTTTAGTTTCATCGTAGCTTGTTTGGGTTCCTCCTCTCGGAGGATGCAGATTGGGTTGCCGACCCGTTCTGCCCCGGTTGCCGTCTCTCCGGGCTGTCACTGACTCTCCAGTAGTCACCACCCTCTTCATGGTTGTCATCCAGTCTTTCCTGGCTGTCACTGATCACGCAGGGCTTCGCTGTGTACATACATCTACTGATGCCTAGTCTGGACACATCCTCAGTGATGTTCCTGGACTCTTAGGGCGTTTCGGGTCTTTCAACATCATACGCCCTCCTCCAGGTGACCCAGCCAGGGTTGATCAGACCCCAGCTTGTGTCCAGACGGCTAGCTAGTTACCATGACTCCAAGGCTCCCCTCTTTTGAGCCACAGCCATCTTGAGGCTCTCTCTGCCGCATCGGTGGTACTGCGGATGGCTCTCCTCTTTCTCTCTCCCTCGATGCCTAAGGTACTGAAGGCTCTGGCCAAGGACCGGGCTGCAAATCCTCTGCATCCAACCTCCACAGGGAAACACCTTGCTCTCCAACCAGCCTGATGGCAGTCGCTGACCAGTCCTGCGTACTTGGAGAGCTTCCTTTCAAAGGCTTCTTCCAGGCGATCTTCCCACGGGACTGTCAGCTCCAGCAGCACTGCTTGCTTGGTGGACTCAGAAACAAGGACAATGTCTGGTCGCAGGGTGGTGACTACAATATGGCTGGGGAACTTCAGCTGATGTTCCAGATCCACCAACACCTGCCAGTCTCTGAATCTGAATCCACTAAATGGTATATATATTTATATTAATAAATGTATCTGTGAGATCTGTTTTTATAAAAGTATACACACAAATATAACGTTGCAGAAAGAGGATCAGGTGCATTATGCTGCCCCAAAGAAATTGACACTATTTGATATACTATTTGATATTTTTTACTAATGTGATTGCATGTGTGCCACAAAGCTTTGTCAGAAAGAAATGAGTAAGAAATGACTCTCTCTCTCTAAATAAAATGTACCCAGGAGCAATGCACATGGCCATTACTATAACACATAGTTAACCTCACACATGCATATATACATGCATGCATACGCAAACACATTTTTCTGACCACATTCTCTTCTTCACCACACACAGTATCATTATTTCAGCACAGTATATTATTGCTCATACACAGGGGAGAGCAGATGAAATGGTAAATATTGATACTTGAGTGTACATGTATGTCCTCATTACAATTCTTTAGTCAATGAAAATACATGAGCTACCCAGAATGTTACTTGGAAAATATTGTATGCATTGTTATACATCCTACACAACATGAATTCCCTATGCATCTGGCAAAAGTAGCCATATGTGGCTAATACAGTTGTTTGTGTTGTTTGTGTGTAGCACCCAAGTGGGTGCTACACACTGGTAGCGGATGAGGTGTCATATCCCCCCCCCCACACCTACACACACACACACACTATGTAAAGCGCTTTGGGTGTCTTGAAAAGCGCTATATAAATGCAATTAATAATAATAATAATTATTATTATTATTATATGTGTGGTAAAGCGAGCAGCCATGCCATCAGCCATGTTGTAAAATAAGTATTTTATATATTTGGCCTGAGATGTCCGGAAGATGGACCAATCACAGAGTAGCAGAGAGAAAATAACAGAAATAGGAGCACACAAAACCACCAACTCTGCACACAAATATAAACTTGCTATCAAGAAGACAAGGACAACAACTAAAACAGGACAGGATATAAAGAAGATTGGAAGATAACAGAACCCAAATGATGAACACTAATGAAGGATGACAAGCTATGAATCACCAAAACTCCACAGGCTATCCCCCTGCACACAAATGTATACACGCACACACACACACACACACACGCACATACACACAAGTACATTTAGTGCACATTTATACATAGATGCATAGAGGCACACGTGTACTCACACGCACACAGACGTGTGCGCACACACACACACACTCTATAAAGAGTGTTTGACACAACACAATTAGATTTTAAAGGACGCTATTATAGAAAATAGCCTTTGCTGTTTTGTGAAACGGTGATATCTGTCAAATCTAGTACAACCCAGGTCGTAACCCAGGTAGGTAAGTCTGTAAGACTTGCTTTATTTATCCTGCCACTTTCTGCAGTGTTAGGATACTGAGGATGAATATACTGTATAAGGTGAACAGGTTAAGGAATGCATATGACCTGAAAATACCCAAAACTGTAGATAAAAGAATGCTGGGCCTGAACAGAGATAGATAAACATAAAGTTTATCTATCTGGCCAAGTCAAGACACAACAATGACAGTGTAACCATAAGTGTAACAACTTATCTTATCAAGTTAACAATGTGACAGTGTCAATAATGTAGCATATAATGCTACCTCTACTACAATAATGTTTACATTTAAATTTAAGTTTAATGCATTTTTCATACTGCTAATATTATGTATCGACATTTTTTTGTTCTTTGCATATTCCTCTTTAAAAACATTTGTCATCTTTACAATTATTTCACTATCATGTAATTCTGCTGCTGAATTTCCTGTTCTTATCTTATCTTAACTATCTCTCATATCTCTATCTCTCTATCTCTTATCTCTCATCCTAAACATTTTTTGCTTGGTCATTAACCCTGCTAGTCATCCTTCCCATCATCCCAGGTAACACTATGATCTGGCCCAGGTAGGAATGCTACATGAGACTATGTTACAACAACTATTACAACAGAGGTCAGAGGTTGAGTTTTCTCGTTAAGGGATATTAGATTGTGTCATCTTCTTTTTTTGTAATCATGTTATGTCACGGCATATTGGTGTGTTGACTATGGTAGAGAAACTGGCTCTTGTTATACAGATAGCAAGACAGCTCTCTGGTTTGGCCCATAGGATTATTATGGGCTTGGCCTGGGTTTGTTTCATTTGTGGGTAGAGACAGTGTTTTAACTTACACTTGAAGTCCCTACATATTTAATTATTAGCTTAGAGAGTTATCATGCCAGAGAGTGTACCATGGAGTGGATAATGAAGTCACAGGTATTGTTAACAGATTGAAAACATCTTATGAAAGGAAATAAAATAAAGATATGGCCTGAAGAGCGGTGTGAGACAAAACACGGTGAAAGTATGGTGAACATAAAAGAGACAGGACAGAAGGAGAGAGAAAATGCGGGGATATGAGGGGAGTTGTCACGGAGAGCAGAAGTCACAGGACACAGGTGGTAGCTGAAGGCGAGTGTTGTTAGAATGGGTTTCAAAGCCAGGCGGGGTCATCAGGACGGCACCGTCGCATGCATTCATCTGATGGATTTTTCAGGGGAAAGGGACACTCATCACGCATGCATGCACCCCTTATTCTGGATAGAGAAGCATTCTGGTGTTCCTCAGGGACATGCTCTCTCTTTCTGCCTCTGTCTTTTTCTACTTCTTTCTCTATATTTGTCCTTTTGTTTTAATCCCCTTTTAAGTAATGCTGCTGCACAGCCCAATTAGAATGGCGAGAATATATATATATATATATATATATATATATATATATATATATATATATATATATATATATATATATATATATAAGCAGTCATCTCATATATTATACTTTACCTAAAGGTAGAGTATAATATATGAGAGGGCATTTCTGTCTGCTTCTGTCAAGGACTATTATAAATCCCTCAATTCATTATGCATGCATGTTTAACCCAAGAACAAGCTGACATTTAATGATCATCAATTGCACCTCAAGCTGTTAGATAAATGTTAATTGACATTGACATGCTAAAAGAAACCAAAACGCTGAATGCATTTTGTTCCTCTAAAGAGAAAAATATCATCATTTAAATGTCACACAGTAGTTAAGGTAGGTAGTAGTTGAGAGAATTTGGAGCAGTAAAAAAATACTGTTGGCATGAATGGCTTCATAAATGTTTTAATAATGTTTTAACGATGTGATTAGCCTATATGTTGATACTCTGTGGAGAACCATTACAGGAACATGACTGCAAGATTTGATGCAACGAGTGTGTACATGTACCAGTATACAAACAACTGTATTTTGCTTAAACTTAAGATAATAGCTTTTACCATCCAACGCCACACCAATCCATGAAAGTTTCCAATGTAGCCAAAATACATGTTGTCCTGGGCTACAGTGCCACCATCAGGACCTCGGCTACAGTGCCACCCTCAGGGCCTGGGCTACATGCTTTTCCAGCCCAAGGTGTAATGTCTCTTCCCCCACACAGTAAATGTGAACTACTATATAAACTTGTACCTCTTGTGTAGGCCTTGTACCTGCTTCACCCATTACTCAGCGACATTGTTTTGTTAAGCTAAGCTGTAAGCTTCCAGGGTTCGAGGAAAAATAGATGACTCCATCCAAATAGACAACAGAGAAAAAGATCACACCAGGTGGTAATTCATGTCAAATCTAATTTACTGTAATCAGGCCCCTTCAGACCCTGCGTCCATTACAATGGACGTCACATGACAGGGCCTTTTTTTTTTTTACTTTTTCCAACATTTAACACCACTTGAAACCTCAAGTCCATATAATTGGACGTTCAACAACCAATGAAACGGCAGTATAGCTTTGCTTGTTGACGTATGAAAGAAATTCACCACATGGAAGAGAGGCATGGCAGGGCTTCCATCCCACACGTCAAAGTAAGGATAATTTTCAACAGTTTTATTCACATTTATAGATATTTGTGTGAAGATTTCATAGTTTTGATATATTATTGAAAGATGGAATGTATGAATAGAAGTGTAATATCACATGTTTCAGTGCAAGTTTTTACACAGGATTTTTTCAAATATCGATGTCCATTAGAATGGACAGTGGGTCTGAAACCATGTTATTGAACTCAATTCGCCTGTATTGATGAATGACCTTATTACTATAAAAACAGTACATCAGAACAAGAGAATAAGTTGATAATCAGTTGAAAATATTCCATATGCAGAATATACAGCCCTTGAAGTCTTTGAACTGATTGACAATGGCCATATCTCTGATATTGACATTTTGGAAAGCGATGTATTATATATTATATTATATATATATATAGATATATAGATATATAGATATATACATATATCTGTATATATACATATATATATATATATACACCCTAACCCTAGTCCTCTACACCCTAACCCTAGTCCTCTACTACCCTAACCCTCTACACCCTAACCCTAGTTCTCTACACCCTAACCCTCTACACCCTAACCCTAGTCCTCTACACCCTAACCCTAGTCCTCTACACCCTAACCCGAGTCCTCTACACCCTAACCCTAGTCCTCTACTACCCTAACCCTAGTCCTCTACACCCTAACCCTCTACACCCTAACCCTAGTTCTCTACACCCTAACCCTCTACACCCTAACCCTAGTCCTCTACACCCTAACCCTAGTCCTCTACACCCTAACCCGAGTCCTCTACACCCTAACCCTAGTCCTCTACTACCCTAACCCTAGTCCTCTACACCCTAACCCTCTACACCCTAACCCTAGTCCTCTACACCCTAACCCTAGTCCTCTACTACCCTAACCCTAGTCCTCTACACCCTAACCCTAGTTCTCTACTATCCTAACCCTAGTCCTCTACTATCCTAAACCTAGTCCTCTACACCCTAACCCTAGTCCTCTACAGCCTAACCCTAGTCCTCTACACCCTAACCCTAGTCCTCTACTATCCTAACCCTAGTCCTCTACACCCTAACCCTAGTCCTCTACACCCTAACCCTAGTCCTCTACACCCTAACCCTAACCCTCTACACCCTAACCCTAGTCCTCTACACCCTAACCCTAGTCCTCTACTATCCTAACCTAGTCCTCTACACCCTAACCCTAGTCCTCTACACCCTAACCCTAGTCCTCTACACCCTAACCCTCTACACCCTAACCCTAGTCCTCTACACCCTAACCCTAGTCCTCTACACCCTAACGCGAGTCCTCTACACCCTAACCCTAGTCCTCTACTACCCTAACCCTAGTCCTCTACACCCTTACCCTCTACACCCTAACCCTAGTCCTCTACTACCCTAACCCTAGTCCTCTACACCCTAACCCTAGTTCTCTACACCCTAACCCTAACCCTCTACACCCTAACCCTAGTCCTCTACACCCTAACCCTAGTCCTCTACTATCCTAACCTAGTCCTCTACACCCTAACCCTAGTCCTCTATACCCTAACCCTCTACACCCTAACCCTAGTCCTCTACACCCTAACCCTCTACACCCTAACCCTAGTCCTCTACACCCTAACCCTAGTCCTCTACACCCTAACCCGAGTCCTCTACACCCTAACCCTAGTCCTCTACTACCCTAACCCTAGTCCTCTACACCCTAACCCTCTACACCCTAACCCTAGTCCTCTACACCCTAACCCTAGTTCTC